>VZQC01004351.1:28803-124486 GCA_009823505.1 Rhizomys pruinosus
GCTCTCCTCCATCACTCACGGGCCACTCAGCAATGTATTCATCAAGACGCACCAGTGCAATTGTTAGCTGGCAGTTTAAACTGGGCCAACTTGTCATGAGAGTGACAGCCTGGGCAATTGTTTGCCCTCTGGGAACAGGTGCAGGCAGGTTCAAATAAAACACATCTAAATACTAACAGCAAGATTCTTAATCATGTCAATAAAAGGGATGAGCTGAAGACCAGGACTCAGCAGCCATGCCATAATGCTCACACTTTTTTTTTTAATTTTTTATTTATTTCTGTATGTGTATGAATGTACTGTCTGCATGCAAGTCTGTGCACCCGTGTCGTGCAATGCCGCAGAGGTCAGAAGAGGGTCTCGGATTCCCCTGGAACTGGAGTTCTCCTGGAATTGGAGTCTCAGATGGTTCTCGGCCGCCATGTGGGTGCTGGGGATCGAACCCGGGTCCTCTGCAAGAGCGGTCGGTGCTCCCAACCGCTAGGCCATCTCTCCAGCCCAATGCTCACACTTTTAAAGGTGAAATGTCATCTTTTTTAAGGGATGTTTCAAGACACACATCAGGTCATTATCATTTTTAATACATGCTGCTTATTAGTCTGCTGCAATCTCTAACTCAGGTATCTCCCATACTTAAAGGCATAGTTTTGAATAACACACACAGAGTAGGTTAAAATAAAGAGGCAGAAGGTTCAGGGCAGGAACAGCAGCAAGCAGGGAGACTTTCAGAATAAGGGTGGTGTTGCTTGGGATGCCAAGGGACCTTTGCATAGGATGATTTGTTAATTCTGTTCTTTATTTTGAGCTCTTTAGCTATAGAGCCTCCAGGAAACAAATTCCTTTAGCTGGGGAGGGGAGTGTTGGTTTAATTTAAGGTAAGTGGATACTTTGAAAAATATAATTCAAAGTTCAGGTTGTTGTTACATCTGAGGTCCATTACTTCCTGGCTATTTAACTTTAAGAATTATTTGATTTCACCATTTGCAAGCTTAGTTCTTTGAAAATTGTAGATAAAAGGAAAAAGCAATTCTTTAATGAGATAATTCATGTAACAATTTAGTGCAGGGCTTAGCACCAGGAATAGCCTTAATAAACAGTAGTCACTATGGAAGCTATTTCATTATCAGTTATTGGAAGCCTTTCCAGACATCACTTTTCAATTAGTATTATATAAGTAGTGTTCAGTATGGAACTGTACTTATAGCTATGAGTTACTCTGTAATTATTGGACGAAACAAAGCATTCCTTCAGAAGATGGGAGTACTCCCCACAGCCTTCTCTCAGGGAACATATAAGAATTAACTCTGGATATTTGTAACCAGCCTTGGAGAGCCTGAAGGCAGACCCCACATAGTGGGACGGCTCTGAGGGTTCCACTCTCCCAGTAAGTGCATGAGGTTGACCTCTGCTCAGTGGTGAGAGTCCCCAACTGCACTGTGCCCCAAGCTAATCCACTTCCTACCTCCTACCTCCAGAACATCTGAAGCCCCTCCTTCAGCTCCAGGCTAGGCTTCCTTGCCCTTGGACCCAGATTCGATGTTTGCAACTAGCCATGGAGACTTGGTAGGCAGACCACATGAGGTGTGGCAGTTCTGTGGGTTCAAGCCTGCCTGATTGATACCTGTGTTTGGCCTCTGAAGGAGCTCCTGACTAGCTGGGTGAGAACTAGCTGGTCCCTCCAGTACAAAATCAGAAGCTATAACCTGAAG
The DNA here is from genome assembly GCA_009823505.1 of Rhizomys pruinosus. Classification (NCBI taxonomy): domain Eukaryota; kingdom Metazoa; phylum Chordata; class Mammalia; order Rodentia; family Spalacidae; genus Rhizomys; species Rhizomys pruinosus. The sequence continues at coordinate 30,513 of VZQC01004351.1, forward strand.
TCTGGACCAACTAGCCTTTCATACCCAATAAGAAGACAATGAAGGCACTTAAAGAATACAAGCAAAGTCAGTCTTGAATTCAACAAACTAACACTTGTGTTTCATATCAGAATTACAAGCAGCAAAAGAAAGCCACATGCCAAATCACAACAAAAATAATAATATGAAAACAACAAATAATATGTCTCCACTAAATCCTAAATTTTGTAGAAGAGTGCCACACTGAGGACCCCACAGATGTAATCCAGGACACAGAATTCAAAAGGACTATCATAAATATGATCATAGAATTCTAGAATTTAAAGAATATACAAACAAATCAAAGGACTAAAAAGCGACAGGAATAAATTAAAAGAAGATAATGATAAACTCCACATTGAATTCTGAAGAAACTCAGGCTGAAATGAAAAAAATAAGTGAAATATTCAATAAGCCATCTGGAAAGGACAGGGAAAAGCCTCAGTGATGGAATACATGAAGTAGCATATCAGTACTGGATAATAAAGTGTAAGAATTGGACCACTTGAAATTAAAAAAAAAAAACCACATGAAGGGAATATTTAGGAAATGTGGGACACCATAAAAAGACCAAATCTACACATCAGAGGAATAGAGGAAGGAGAATAATCTCATGATAAAGGTATTGACCAGATCTTCAACAGGATAGTAAAAAGAAAATTTTCCCCAATTAAAGAAAGATATACCAATATAAATACAAGCATAAACCACCAAATAGGACCAAAAAAGAAATTCCCCACACCATTTCATAGTAAAAACACTAGATGGTCAAAACAAAGACAGAATATTAAAAGCTGCAAGAGAAAAACAAGTCACATATAAAGGAAAACCCATTAGAATTACAGCTGACCTTTCAATGCAAACTGTGAAAGCCAGAAGAGCTTAGACCAAAGTATCCCCACTTCTAAATGACTATAGATGCCAACCCAGAATACTTTACCCAGAAAAAAATGTCTATTATAGTTGAAGGAGAAGGAAAAAAATCTTCCATGACATAAATAAGCTAAAAGAATTCATGTCCAGAAAACCAGTCCTTCATAGAATACTTGAAGCAATATGAAAAGTGGAAGAAAGGAACAACTACCCAATCAGCAACAGAAAGTAGTTAATGAAGGTATAACTGTGGAAATACTAACCTAGACCAAGAATGCAAACAGAAATTAAAACAATGGGAACCAATATACATCTGTCAATAATAACTTTAAATATCAATGGACTGAACTCCCCAGTCAAGAGACATAGGCTAGTAGAATGGTTTAAGAAACAAAACCCATCTTTTTATTATCTGCAAGATATCCATCTCATCTTCAAGGACAGGTATTATCCTAAGGTGAAAGGGTAGAAAAACTATTCCAAGCAAATGGCACTAAGAAGCAAGCAGGAGTTGCTATTCTAATATCAGACAAAATAGAATTCAAACTAAAGCTAATCAGAAGAGATAAAGAGGGTCACTTCATTCTTATTAAAAAAAAAAATTAACCAAGAAGATATCACAATCATGAATAAATACACACCAAACTCTGTTGCCAAACTTCATAAACACAATACTATAGGACTTTAAGACAGAGATTAATCCCAACTCATGTTTATAGTAGGGGACTTTAATACCCCACTGTAAGTCAACTAGATGAAGAATAAACAGAGAGACATCTGAACCCAACAATATGATACACCAAATGGACCTAACAGACATCTACCAAATATTCCACCCAAGCACCAAAGAATATACTTTCTGTTCAGCACCCCTTGGAACTTTCTCCAAAGTCAACCACATAATGGGACACAGAACAAACCTCAACAAATACAAAAAACTGAAATATTTCCATGTATTCTATCAGACCACCGTGCAATAAAGCTTAATAACAACACCAGAAGAAGGCCTAGTAACTACATGAACTCACAGAGATAAAACAACACACACCTAAATAATGAATGGGTCAAAGGAGAAATTAAGAAAGAAATAAAGGTACTTCTGAATAAAACAAAAAGGACAATACAACACAACAAAACCTCTGGGACACTTTAAAAAGCAGTCCTAAGAGGGAAATTTACAGCTCTAAGTACCTATTAAAACAACAGAAATAGGGGCTGGAGAGATGACCTAGCGGTTAAGAGCACCGACTGATCTTGCAGAGGACCCGGGTTCGATCCCCAGCACCCACATGGCCATGGCAGCTGAGAACCGTCTGTAACTCCAATTCCAGGAGAACTCCAGTTCCAGGGGAACCCGACACCCTCTTCTGACCTCCGTGGCATTGCACGACACGGGTGCACAAACCTACATGCAGACAGTACATTCAAATAAATAAATAAATAAATAAATAAATAAATACTATAAATTATAATAAATAAATAAAAAATAATAAGTAAATATAAACAGATCAATATTTTGGTTTTGGCTCACTCTTTACCAGGATTCAGTGGGTCTCCCTGTAGCCCAGCTGGCCTAGAACTCTACTATGTATACAGAGGCTGACCTTGAACTCACAAGCAGATCCGCCACCTCTTCCTTAATCCTAGCACTTAGGAGCCATAGACGGCCAGGCAGATCTTTGTGAGTTCAAGGCTTAAGCCTTGGTACTACATAGCGAGTTCCAGGACAGCTGGAGCTATAGGGAGACCCTGTCTCAAAAAAGAAATTTCAAAAAAAAAAAAAAAAAATAAAATCATAAATAAAAAAACTAGAATATATGAAAAAAGCTACAAACATACTTAACCTTATTGCATCTACATAGACTACTTGAAAGACAAACCAACAAATTGAAACCCAAACTAGCAGGAAAAGAAGATTTTACAAATCAAAGCAGAGATTAAATGCTCTCAAATTATAATTACTAAGTTTAGAGAAACAATAACAATGATATTTCATCTTGAGTCAAGAGCTGGTTTCGCAGGTTAACCCAAAGATAAAGATTAAGAGCTAAATTCCTCAAAACATACGAAGAGAATGTGAGATGAAGGGGAGGAAATCATCACAAAACAGACAACAAGGATGATCCAGATCGTTATACTAGGTAAATAGTTTTTAAAAGCCATTTATACTCATATACAATCTGAATCCTACAAAGAATACTCGTTAGAATATTCGAATCATGTATCCTTATCAATGCTTAATCCCGAAAAAATTATAGATGTTTTTTTTTATTAACTCTTAAACAGACCTGTTATACAATAAGGAAATATCTGTAGTATACAAAACTCAGTTACGCTAAAAAAAAAAAGAAAAAAAAAAGAAAAAACAAAGGTCAGCAGGATTTACAGCAAATTCTAATTCGACCATAATTAAAGAGGACCTACAACCATATTACTCTTGAAACCAAGCATATCAATCTAAATACTAAAACAGGAAAGTACAACCAAAAAAAAAAAAAAAGAAAACTATAGATCCATAGCCTTAATGAATATAGATGCAAACATTCTCAACAAAATTGCAAACTGCGTACAGGCACACATCAAAAAGTTCATCACCATGATCAAGTCAGATTTCTTCCAGAGATGCAGGGATGGTTCAACATACATAAGTCAAAGAATGTCACAAATCATATAAATGGACTCAAAGACACAAAAACACATCATCATCTCAATTGATGTAGAAAAGGCCTTTGATAAAATTCATCATGCCTTCATGTTTAAAGTCGTAGAGGGAATTGGACTGTAGGGAACATACTTCAACATAATTAAAGCTATACAAAACAAACCCACAGCCAACATCATTCTAAATGGAGAAAAATTAGAAGCATTCTCCTTAAAGTCAGGAACATGGCAAGATTGCCCACTATCTCCACTCCTTCTTAATATAGTGTTTAAAACACTCACTAGAGCAATAAGACAAGAGAAGGAAAGTAAATGAGTACTAATTGGAAAAGTAGAGGTTAAACTATCCCTTTTTGCAGAAGACATGATATTATACCTAAAGGGTACCAAAAATCCCACCAGAAAATTCCTAGAAACAAGTTTCAGTAAAGTGGGTGGTTATAAAATTACTCTATAAAAATCAGTAGCCTTTCTATATACCAATAGCAAGCAATTGGAGGAGTACACAGAAACCCTCCCATTCACAATAGCCTCAAACAAAATAAAATATCTCAGCACAAACCTGATCAAAGACATTAATGATATCTACAATGAAAATGTTAAAACATTGAAGAAGGTGATTAAGGAAGACACCAGAAGATAGAAGGACCTCCCATGATCATGCTAGAAGAATTAATATAATAAAAATTACCATTCTACTCAAAGTAATATAGAGATTCAACGTAATCCCAATCAAAATCCCCATAATAATAAATCTTGGACAATCCCACAGGTAGACACATCCCTGGCTTAAGGTAACATTTTACTAACTACAAAAGAAGTATTCTTACATTTACAGACAAATATCCCAGATACCACTCAGAAAAGAAGTTTCTTTTGCACAAGATGAGAATAGTAAAGCGTCCCACAACTGGACAGATACAGACATGGCTCATGCCTAGGCAACTTCTACACACAAAACCCAAACTTCATAGAACAAGGACCCAAGAAATTATTAACTATCTTTTAACCCTCACTAAGGAAGCTCCTCCATGCAATAGGAAACCAGGAATCCAAAAGGGCCTGAATGGCCAAACCATGAAGATTAAGAGCCTACAGAGGGTCAGGTGAGGAAGACCTGGCCTTCTTTAGAAAAGAGAATTTGGGGGGCTGGAGGGATGGCCTAGCGGTTAAGAGCGCCGACCGCTCTTGCAGAGGACCCGGGTTCGATCCCCAGCACCCACATGGCGGCTGAGAACCGTCTGTGACTCCGGTTCCAGGAGAACTCCAGTTCCAGGGGAATCCGAGACCGTCTTCTGACCTCCGCGGCATCGCACGACACGGGTGCGCAGACCTGCATGCAGACAATACATTCATACACATAAAAATAAATNATAAATTAAATAAATTTAAAAAAAAAAAAAAAAAAAAAAAGAAAGAGAATTTTCGGATAGGCTGAACTAGACTTTAGGGAGGAGCTGGCTCTGTGAGATTGAAGCAGGAGAGTAATTTGCCCCAAAATGGACTCTAGCAGCAAATTGTGTTTGTGTCAATTTTCTATGCGTGGGACCAACTCATGCAGAAAGCATGAGTGGGAAAGCACAACACAGGGACACATAGGCAAGGTGAAAGCCATGGGATTTTACATGGCGCTTTATTCAAATGCAAAGATCATCACTTAGGGAGTATGACATCACCTCTCTGGGACCAAACCCACTACAAATGACAGAAGGTTGTCAACTCGGAGTGGAGGATGGCCTGAGAGAAGGTACCAGGTGGAAATGGGTTTAAGCGGCAATTTAGCACGTGACTGAAAATTATGTATGAAAGACATAACAAATTCAAAACAAAAATATGTAAAAAAAAATTAACTTCTTGCGGGAAAACCATTTGATCTCTACTAAGTATCAGCGTCAGACCAGTAGCTTACCGAATCTCTGTGAAATCAACAGCTTCATCATACCCTACCACTAACTGTACATGGGAAAACTGAAAGTCCTTTGTGTTTGAGCCACTTAGATTTATGCACAGACACATTTTCAATTAGTTTCCAAATACAAGTTACTTGGTAATTTCTTGTAAAAATCGTTAACCTAAGGTAACATTTTTTTTCAATGAATATTGAATTTTTAGTCATAAAAGACTATAAAGTTTGTAATATTTACATCTAAACATGCGAGGAAAATATGGTCATACTATACATATTAATGGTAACACAATAAATTGTGGCTATGACCAGCAAATTGTTGTAAATGACGTTTTCTAACATATAAAACATATTGTTTTAAATTATTGTTTGATCCTATAATCAAATATGTGCAAATGTGCACTATGTTTAGCGAAAGTTACTTAGCTAGTCTTCATTTTGATTTGTTCATTTTTTAACTTATTTTACCCTTGACTTGTATCTGCAGGAAGAGCGGAGATCTAAAATATTTAATACATTCACCCTCATCTATGGCTCCAAGAACATTACCTTCCTCTACTCTAAACAAATGGCCTACCCTCCTAGTCCTACTCTTTATTATTATGCATAGTTAAATTTTAGAACAATTTGTCTTCATATTGTTTTACTGAGAAGATAAAGTATGTTACTCAATTATAATACTTTCACCTTTTAGTAGTATATATAAGTCATAAATTTCAAATACTTAAAATGATGAAATATATCAAATAGATCAGGTAACTAAATCATGACCTGTAAAAATGAATACGGAAGGTATCCAGTCCGACTTGTATCATATCATTTGTGATGAGAAAACTCTATTCAATTTGAAGTTATTATTTTTTTATTTTTTGAGATAATCTTCATTAAATGAGCATGTGTCTGCTTGGTGTTCCACCTTCCTCTTTCTCAGTTCCAACTACTTCCCTCCCGCCATTTTCTCTCGAATTTCTTCCTCTTTATAATGAGTATATTTTCTGTGTGAGATCAATTTTATTTTTATTTAATTTTTAATTTTTTTCTTCAAGTCAGATTTTTTTTAATTTTATTTTTATATATTTTATTTTTTATTTTACTGTATGTTATTGATTTTGTACTGTCTGCATGCACAGTCTGCTGCACCCATGTCCGGTGCAATGCGCTGGTCGGAAGGTCGAGAAAGGATGTCTCCGACTCCCCTGCAACTGGAAGTTCTTCCTGAGATTTGGAAGCTTCAACAGGTTCTCAGCGCGCCATGTGGGTACTGGTGTGCGATCCAACCCCCGCTGTCCTCTGGTAAAGGCAGTGGTCGCGCTCTTTAAACCGCGTGATGGCCATCTCCTCCCAGCCCCAAAGTCATTTTCATTGAAGCTTGTGCATTCATACAAAATATCCAACCAAATCCAGACCCACTTCTCCCTCCTGCCCCCCACCCCACCCAACCCATCCCATACATTCTGCCAAACATGTTTTTCATCTTTTTCATCGCAGTCTCTTTAAAATTCTATGATGCAGAAGTTTTGTTTAGAGCAGCAGTTCCATTTTAGTTCAGTTTTTTATCAGTATGTTGTTGTTGTTGTTGATCTTCAATATGCATCACTACAAAGAAACTCTCAGTGATATGCAGCCAATTATCTTCATGCATACTTCATGCTTACTTATGATTTCCTTTTTTTTAATATAGGCCTGAAAGATGTCTATGTGTTGAAGACTCCTCTTTAGAGAACTACCAAACAACCATAAGCCCTGCCCTTTGTCTCCACAAGCAGGGGTTTTCCCTGTGCCAAATTCCACGCCAATGAGGTTCAACTCAAATAAGCACCACATCCTGCTCTTCCACCCCTGCTGCTAACTGGTCCTCTGTGATATCAGGGCCCTTGGGTACCCCACATACAATCGGCAAATCAAATGCTTTGCTGAAGAGGCGAGGAACCACCGTAGTAGCTCAGTCACAAGTTGGGTTTCTCAGCAGTCACCCATTGGCACTGAATGTTGTTTGGAGGATTCTTCGGATAATGAGTCTTTTCATCCATTATTAGAAGGGTTGAAAAGGCTGTCTGTTCTTGTAAGGATGTGTTTGAAGGATGGCAAAAGCAGTGGCCAGCCAGTCTGGTTAGCTGCACTTGCAGTATAATGAGACAGGCAAAACAAAAAAAAAGCGCTTTTTTTTTTTTTTTTTTAGACTTTTGTCTTTTTACTGCAAGCACCTTCATGTTTTATCATCCTGAAGTACAATTTCTCAGCCTTACTAATTATTTCTTGGTTTATACTTTCCATTTTGGATGCCTTAAGGCTGCACAGGTTAGCCAGATAACCAAGGTTTTTCTTCTTTTTGGTGTATTTTGTTGTGAGGTCATTTTGACTGGTCCTCAGGTTTTTTTTATTTTGTGGTTTTGTTTTTTTGTGGGGGGATGGCGGCTCCTTGCTTTTAGTATTTTCATTTCCTAGTTCCATTCCACTAGTTCCATCTGTATTGCTGAGACCAGTGCTTCCTTGTAGTGAAGTCATGAGCAGACTTTCTCTCTTTATAGACTAGACGTTCTGGCTGGAGTTCCAAGTTAATGGATCTCTAAGACCGACCCTGAACAAGAAGACTTGTGACTTCTTATCAGATTTTTTTTTTTAAAAAGCCAATTGTTATACATATCTATTTTATGTTTTTGCAAGCACGTGAAAATCCATTTTGTGTTACCATGAATCTTTTTAAACATAAGCCAATGTCCTGAGAATCATTATAGTCACATGTTAGACTCACATGGCTGAAGAACATTCTAAAGAACAACATAGCTAAAATGAAGGCAAAAAATATTTCAGAAAGGATATCGTAAGAACTAAGAGAAAATATAAAACGTTTACTGCGGAATAGCGCTTTGGGGTTATTTTATGATACAAAATCATTTTAACTTTCAAGAATAAACTCTTTAAGCATTAATCTCTCAGATGAGGTGTTTATTCTACAATAGAATGAGGATTTCTTTATAGACAAAAAAAATTTGAAGCCCAGAAAATGTAGAAAAAGTTAGCAGGCCACTCAGAGAATCCTCTAATAATGTGGGTTCATTACCAAGCTACAAATTGCAAAGACACAGACTCAAGTATGATGAGAATCTGGCTATTGGTTAAAACTCAAAAGACACCAAGAGACCTCTTAAAGCCATGGATCCTTGTACAAATCATCTTTTCAGGGAAAAGTAGAAGAATGGGCCCCTTCCTACATTGGACAGAATTTAAGGGCAATCACGCTACTCTTCAAAAGGACTTTAAACACTTAGCATGTCCTGCACACTGCTAGGGCTGTTTCTTTACCTGACTAAAAAGCAGTAATGTTTCCCAGTAAATATTGACAGCCATTTTAGTGTCAGACAAATTATAGAAAGCCACAAACTCTCCCTTGAAGCTGAATATGTCAAACTCCTGTTGTCAAGGGTAAGAATTAAAAAAGAGATAAAAGAGGGGAAATCTCCCAACTATTCTCTTTTAGTGTATGGTAGCTGGTGTTAGGTCTGAAATAACCGCTCAGATTAAGGTCACCTGCAGCAGCCTCCTTCCTTCCCCCTATCCTCTAGCTGGCCCTGTGAATCCCCCTGCGACATACAGAGAAAGGAAAGTCTGCCTGTGAGCCTGTGATTATCACTTCCACAGGAGGTCTAGGATACCTTAAACTATCCGAGTTACCAGTGGCACAACCCACATGATGGACAACATAAATAAAAGGACCAAAAATGTGCCTTTTCGGCCTTTGCCACCCAGGCTGAGAATTGATGGTGATCTGAAGTACATTGGCAGGTTAAATATGGTATACTCATCTCCATGTCGATAGGGCTGGGACATCCCCACAGTTTTGGAAGTCCCCCCGCCAAAGAAGGGACTTCTCACTCTACCTAGGCGCCTGAGCTCTTCCTCAGAGCCTTGGCATGCTGCTGTTTCTCTACTACATTAATAAATGTTCTAGTGAATCTCTTACCCGAAAGGACAGTTTGCCTCAGTTTCCCTAGAGCCCTGATTCCAAAGTACAGTAACTACTTTTCCATTTATTTCAAAACAACAAATGTGAGGTGTTGTGTGTGTTTGTGTGTGGTGTGTGTGTGGTCGTGCGGGGGGTGTGTGTTTGTTGTTGTATTTAAGAATCACATATAAAAACACCTTAGTACTTTCTTGGTGGGGGCTGGAACTACATGTTTCACGCAGTTAATCAGTACATGGATGCTCCTACAGAGGACCTGAGGTTCAATTCCCAGCACCTCATCATGGTGGCCAAACCACCCAGGACTCCAGTCAAAAGGCAGGGCTATCTAATGCTATCTTATGACTCCATGGAACTTGCATGATATGTGTGCATCTTAATACATGCCAAGCAATATAACTATACCACACATAATCAAAACATGATATAAATATATGTTTAATATAGTAACTTTCTAACTTCGGTACTGATAGAATATGTTACTATATAGCACATTGCCAAAAGTATCTGGACAAACTAAGGAAAGCAAACAGATTGGGAAGTGGTTTTATAATTTGGACATGTTTGAGAACTGGCTGGCCAGCACTGGAGTTGGGCAATCATTCTCTAAACCATCATTGTCTCACATGAAGAGGGAAGGCTAGCAACAGGTGAACTCTCCAAGAAACTCACTGTCTTCTTCTTCTTCCTTCTCGCTGTAGAGAGCGCTCAGCATACTTCCTGGATCTCACTGACATCATGCCTTTCTGGTGAGGTTTTGCCTCACTTCCCTACAGCTTTCCGGTGTGGTGGTTATGACCACTCCACTCACTTGACACCATCCTTCTCATAGCTTTCGCATCTTCTTTCGTTCCTCAATCAACTTCAAAATCTTCTTCATAGTCTGGAAAAAGAAAGCCTGCCCAGTAAGAAAGGAGACAGAGATTCTGGTGCTCCACCCCTTCCACGGTAATGAGAACTGACTCCATTAGCCCTCAGGCTTTTCTGGTCTTTCTTTACTACTTCTTTCACCGGCATTAGTGAACCCGCAAAAGGTCTAAGACTTACCGGTCGATCAAAGACTAGCGATCCAGCATAATCAAGGAGGCAAACATAAAGTGACAATTGAGTCCCACAGAATCGATCAAAGCGCTGAAAACAACCTAACCTAAGCTAAAGTAATTGCATTGCTGACAAAATGGACACACTTTTTTTCAAACTACAACACAAGAGCCAAAGTGGAAAGAGAGGAACTTGATATAAGACCATAAACTAGAAGTAAATAAAGATGAAAAGAGAAATATCCCAGATACCACTCAGAAAAGAAGTTTCTTTTGCACAAGATGAAAATAGTAAAGCGTCCCACAACTGGACAGATACAGACATGGCTCATGCCTAGGCAACACATCTACAATGCAACTTCTACACACAAGACCCAAACTTCATAGAACAAGGACCCAAGAAATTATTAACTATCTTTTTTTTTTAATTTTTTTTAATTTTATTTATTTTTGAATATGTATGAATGTACTGTCTGCATGTAGGTTTGTGCACCCGTGTCGTGCAGTGCCACAGGGGTCAGAAGAGGGTCTCGGATTCCCCTGGAACTGGAGTTCTCCTGGAATTGGAGTTACAGACGGTTTTTAGCCGCCATGTGGGTGCTGGGGATCGAACCCGGGTCCTCTGTAAGAGCAGTCGGTGCTCTTAACCGCTAGGCTATCTCTCCAGCCCTCTTTTAACCCTCACTAAGGAAGCTCCTCCATGCAATAGGAAACCAGGAATCCAAAAGGGCCTGAATGGCCAAACCATGAAGATTAAGAGCCTACAGAGGGTCAGGTGAGGAAGACCTGGCCTTCTTTAGAAAAGAGAATTTGGATAGGCTGACTAGAGCTTAGGGGAGGAGCTGGCTCTGTGGAGTGAGCAGGGAGAGTAATTTGCAGCAATGGACTCTAGCACAAATTGTGGTTTGTGTCATTTCTATGGTGGACCAAGCCATGCAGAAAGCATGAGTGGGAAAGCACAACACAGGGACACATGGCAAGGTGTAAAGCCATGTGGATTTACATGGCGCTTTATTCAAATGCAACAGATCATCATTAGGGAGTATGACATCACCTCCCTGGGACCAATCCCACTACAAATGACAGAAGGTGTCAACTCGGAGTCGGGAGGCTGAGAGAAGGTACCAAGGTGGAAATGGGTTTAAGGGCAATTTAGACTGACTGAAAATTATGTATGAAACACATAAAAATTCAACAAAAATATATAAGAAAAAAATTAACTCTGTCTTGGGAAAACCCATTTGATCTCTACTAAGTATCAGCGTCAGACCAGTAGCTTACCGAATCTCTGTGAAATCAACAGCTTCATCATACCCTACCACTAACTGTACATGGGAAAACTGAAAGTCCTTTGTGTTTGAGCCACTTAGATTTATGCACAGACACATTTTCAATTAGTTTCCAAATACAAGTTACTTGGTAATTTCTTTAAAAATCTTAACTAAGGTAACATTTTTCAATTGAATATTTAATTTTATGTCATAAAAGACTATAAAAGTTTTAATATTCACATTTACAGCGAGAAAAATATGTATACTATACATATCTAATGTAACACACATAAATGTGACTATGACCAGAAATTGTGTAAAATACCTGTTTTAACATATTAAAAATATTTTAATGTTTGACCTATAATAAAAGCAAATGTGCATCTTGTTTGCAAAGTTACTTAGCTTCATTTTGTTTGTTCAAGTTGTTTTACTTTTTACCTTGTCTGGCAGGAAAGCTGGGATTAAATATTTAATTCACCCTCATCTATGGCTCCAAGAACATTACCTCCTCTACTCTAAACAATGCCTACCCTCTAGGTCCTACCTTATATATGCATAGTAAATTTTAGAACAGATTTGCTTCAATTGTTTTCTGAAGAGAGTGGGACTACAAATTAAATATTTACTCATAATTAACTCAATGACTTCATTCCCCCTTGTAGTATCCAGTATACCTCCTGAATTCAAAATTTGAAGTTTTATTTTTTTTATTTTTTGAGAACTTCATTAATGAGCACTGTGTCTGCATGGTTCTCACCCTCCCTCTTTCTCATTCCAACTCCTCCCAGCCCTATTTCCTCTGAATTTCTTTCCTTCTTTATAATGAGATATTTTTCTAGTTGAGATAATTTTTATTTTTTTAATTTTTAAATTTTTTTCAAAGTCAATTTTTTTAATTTTTTTATTAATTTTATTTATTTCTGTATGTGTATGAATGTACTGTCTGCATGCAAGTCTGTGCACCCGTGTCGTGCAATGCTGCGGAGGTCAGAAGAGGGTCTCAGACTCCCCTGGAACTGGAAGTCTCCTGGAATTGGAGCTTCAGACGGTTCTCAGCCGCCATGTGGGTACTGGGGATCGAACCCGGGTCCTCTGTAAGAGTGGTCGGCGCTCTTAACCGCTAGGCCATCTCTCCAGCCCCAAAGTCAATTTTCATTGAAGCTTTGTGCATTTCATACAAAATTTCCCAACCAAATCTAGACCCATTTCCCCTTCCTTGCCCCCCACCCCACCAGAGCTCATGCATTCTGCCAAACATGTTTTTCATCTTTTTCTCAGTCTCTTTTAAAATTTTTGATGCAGAAGTTCACCATTTCAGTCAGTTCTTTGACCCAGTATGTTGTTGTTGTTGTTCCTTCCAATATGCATCACTCCAAAATAAGCATATATGCATGCCACATATATCTTTCAGCATCTTCAGCTTATGATTTCTTTTTTTTTTAAAGTAGGCCTGAAGAGATGTCATGTGTTGAAGGCTCCTCTTTTAGAGCAAGCTACCAAACAACCATAAGCCCTGCCCTTGTGCTCCAATACTGGGGTTTTCCCTTCCAAATGGTCACCAAAATGAGGTTCAGTAAACACCACATCCTTCTTCCACCTCCTGCTGTAAACTGGCTCTGTGATACAGCCTGGGTAACCCAACAATGGCAATCAAATGCGCTGAAGAGGCGAACCACTATAGCTCAGTCCACAAGTTGGGTTTCTCAGCAGTCCCCATCTGCAACTGAAGGTTTGGAGGATTCTTGATATGAGTCTTCAGTCCATTTTTGAAGGTTGAAAAGCTGTGTTTTGAAGGATGTGCTTTGAAGGATGGCAAAAGCAGTGGCAGCCTCTGGTTAGCTGCACTTGCCAGTAAGAGACAGGCAAAACAACGCTTTTTTTTTTTTTTTTAACTTTTTGTCTTTTACTAAGACTCAAGTTTTAGTACCTGAAGTACAATTTCTCAACCTTACTAATTATTTCTGTTTTATACTTTCCATTTTGGATGCTTAAGGCTGCACGGTTAGCCAGAGTAACCAAGGTTTTTTTTTTTTTTGGTGTTTTTGTTTTGTTGAGGTCAGTTGAGGATCTGGTCCTCAGGTTTTTTTGATTTTTGGGTTTTTTTTTTTTTGTGGGGGGGTGGCTCCTTTTGGCTTTTCATTTCCTAGTTCCATCCACTAGTTCCATGTACTGCTAGACCAGGCTTCCCTTTATGAAGCATGAGCAGACTTTCCTCTTTATAGACTAGACGCTGGCTGGAGTTCCGTTAATGGATCTCTAAGACCACCCTGAACAAGAAGACTTGTGACTGTCTTATCAGATTTTTTTTATTAAAAAGACATTTTGTTATAAATACATTTTAGTTGCAGCAGTAAAATACATTTTGTGTTACCATGAATCTTTTAAAACAAAAGAATGTCACTGAGACAATGGTCACACTGTAGACTCACAGGCTGAAAACATGTTCTAAAGAACCAACATAGCTAAAATGAAGGCAAAAAATTCAGAAAGAATGAAGAAAGAAGAAAATAAAAACTTTAGAGAATAGCGCTTTGGGGTTATTTTATGATACAAAATCATTTTAACTTTCAAGAATAAACTCTTTAAGCATTAGAGCCTCTCAGATGAGGTGTTATTTGCTGCAAAAGAATGAGATTTTTATAGACAAAAAAATTTGAAGCCAGAAAATGTAGAAAAAGTAGCCAGCCACTCAAGAAGCCTCTATAATGTGGCTTCATTACCAAGCTACAAATTGCAAAGACACAGACTCAAGTATGATGAGAATCTGGCTATTGGTTAAAACTCAAAAGACACCAAGAGACCTCTTAAAGCCATGGATCCTTGACCAAATCATCTTTTCAGGAAAAGTAGAAAATGGGCCCCTTCCTACATTGGACAGAATTTAAGGGAATCACAGTCTTTCAAAAGGACTTTAAACACTTAGCATGTCTCACGTGCAGGGGTTTCTTTCCTGACTAAAAAGCAGTATGTTCCCAGTAAATATTGACAGCCATTTTAGGCAGAAAAATTATAGAAGCCACAAACTCTCCCTTGAAGCTAATATGTCAAACTCCTGTGTTCAAGGTAAGATTAAAAAGAGATGAAAAGAGGGGGAAATCCCCAACTATTCCTTTTAGTGTATGGCAGCTGTTAGGTCTGAAATAACCGCTCAGATTAAGGTCACCTGCAGCAGCCTCCTTCCTTCCCCCTATCCTCTAGCTGGCCCTGTGAATCCCCCCTGCGACATACAGAGAAAGGAAAGTCTGCCTGTGAGCCTGTGATTATCACTTCCACAGGAGGTCTAGGATACCTTAAACTATCCGAGTTACCAGTGGCACAACCCACATGATGGACAACATAAATAAAAGGACCAAAAATGTGCCTTTTCCCTTGCCACCCAGGCTGAGAATTGGAGGTGATCTGAGTACATGCATGTTAAATATGGGTTACTCATCATCCATATGGCATGGGGACCCCCACAGTTTGGAAGTCCCCCCCCGAAAGAAGGGACTCTCACTCTAACCTAGGGCCTGAGCTCTCCTCAGAGCCTTGGCATGCTGCTGTTTCTCTACTACATTAATAAATGTTCTAGTGAATCTCTTACCCGAAAGGACAGTTTGCCTCAGTTTCCCTAGAGCCCTGATTCCAAAGTACAGTAACTACTTTTCATTTATTTCAAAACAACAAAGTGAGGTGTGTGTGTGTGTGTGTGTGTGCGTGTGTGTGTGTATGTGTGTGTGTGTTGTGTGTGTGTAGTTTAAGATAAAAAAAATATAGTAACTTTCTGGGGCTGGATACATGGTTCAGCAGTTAAGAGTACTGGATGCTCTTACAGAGGACCTGGGTTCAATTCCCAGCACCCACATGGTGGCTAAACCATCCAGGACTCCAGTTCAAGAGGCATCTAATGCTTTCTTATGACTCCATGGAAACTGCAAGATATGTGTGCACTTAATACATCCAAGCAATATACTCATACACATAAAATAAACATGATAAAATATGTTTAATATAGTAACTTTCTAACTAGATAGAATATGTTACTATATAGCACATTGCCAAAAGTATCTGGACAAACTAAGGAAAGCAAACAGATTGGGAAGTGGTTTTATAATTTGGACATGTTTGAGAACTGGCTGGCCAGCACTGGAGTTGGGCAATCATTCTCTAAACCATCATTGTCTCACATGAAGAGGGAAGGCTAGCAAGCAGGAATGACTCTCAAGAACTCACCTTGTTTATCTTCTTCCTCTTCGCTGTCAGAGCGCTCAGCATACTCCTGGATCTCACTGACATCATTGGCCTTTCTGGATGAGGTCTTTGCCTCCTTCCCTACAGCTTCGGTGGGTGGTGTGACCACTCCACTCACTTGATCACCATCCTGTCCTTCATAGGCTTTCTCATCTTCTTTCTCCTCATCAACTTCAAAATCTTCTTCATAGTCTGGAAAAAGAAAGCCTGCCCAGTAAGAAAGGAGACAGAGATTCTGGTGCTCCACCCCTTCCACGGTAATGAGAACTGACTCCATTAGCCTGGCTTTTCTGGGTCTTTCTTTACTACTTCTTTCACACGATTAGTGAACACCGAAGGCTAAGATTAGGTGATCAAAGACTGCGATCAGCTACTACACAGGAGCAAAAAAGGAAATGAGGCCCCACATGACAAGGCTGAAAACTAATAAGCTTTCATTTACAAATGAACATTTCTACCCACAAGAGCCAAAGTGGAAAGAGAGGAACTTGATATAAGACCATAAACTAGAAGTAAATTAAAAATGAAGAGAACAAATACACCAAATGGACCTCACAGACATCTATCGAATATTTCACCCAAACACCAGAGAATACACTTTCTACTCAGCACCTCATGGAACATTCTCCAAAATAGACCATATACTGGGACACAGGGAAAAACTCAACAAATATAAAAAGATTGAAATATCTC
Source organism: Rhizomys pruinosus (assembly GCA_009823505.1). NCBI lineage: Eukaryota > Metazoa > Chordata > Mammalia > Rodentia > Spalacidae > Rhizomys > Rhizomys pruinosus. The sequence goes on from VZQC01004351.1 coordinate 47,169, forward strand.
AGTGCATTCTATCAACCACAGTAGCAATAAAGCTCAATATCAACACAGAATAAACCCTACATCCTACAGAACCATGGAGACTAAACAACACCCTCCTGCATAATGAAGTGGGTCAAGGAAGAAATAAAGAAAAAAAAAACAATCTGAACTGAATGACAATGAATAAAACAACCACAACAGCAAAGTCATGGTACACTTTAAAAGCAGTCCCGAAGGGAAGTTAGCTCTAAGTGCCTACATTAAAAAAACATAAGAAAACACCAAGTGAATGTATCTAACCACTGCAGCTAAAATACTCCAAAACAACAACAAAATAACCCTAAATGGAGCAGACAAGAAGACTATACACAAAATCAGAGCAGAGATCAATGAAATAGAAACAAAGAAACCATACAAAAAATCAAGGAATCCAAAAGTTGGTTCTTTGAAGAATAAACAAGAGTAACAGACCTCTAGCCCATTAACCAAAAGAAAGAGTGGGAACAGACTCAAATCAATAGAATCTGTGACAAAGAGGGGAAACATCACAACATACATAAATAGCCAGACAATCATACGGACTAATTCAAAAACTTATACTCTACTAAGTTTGAAAACCTAGAAGAATGGATGAATATCTGAATCCTGGGAATCACACAAAGCTCAACCAGAAGAGATTGGACGCCCAAACAGACCAATAGTACAGGGAAAATTGAAGATGTAATATAGCCTCCCAACCAAAAATAGGCCCAGGCCCGTATGGTTTCAGTCAGATACTTTTATAAAATATTTTCGAAAAGACTTACAACCATTAACTACTGTAAATGTTTAATAGGATACAAACGGAGGGACTTTCTCCCAGATTCCTTCTATAGGCCAGCATTACGCTACTACACAAAACCAGGAAAGAATTACAAACCAAAAGGATGAAACGATAGACCCAATCTCCCGTAATGGAACACAGAGCAAAATTCCTAAACAGGATTCTGGAAAATCCGCATACAGACTCACATCAGAAAATCATCCACCATGACCAATATGGATTCATACCAAAGATGCAGGGATGGTTCAAACATAGAACATCAATAACATCATCAAACATATCAATGGCTGAAGGACAAAACCACGCCATCATCATCAAAATGATGCAGAGAAAGCCTTTGACAAAATCCAGCATCCTTTCATGTTAAAGTCAGGTGGAGGAATTGGCCTAGAGGGGGAAATTCTCAATGTTAATCAAGGCCATAACATGAAACCCACACCAATATCATCCTAAATTGGGGAAGGACAGAAGCATTCCCCTTGAGGTAGGACCTCAGGCAAGGCGACCCCTGTCACACACTATCTTCCCATCTTATATAGTGCTGAAACCCTTGCAAGGGCAATAAGGCAAGAAAAGAAATAAAGGATGCCTAATTGGAAAAGAGAAAATCAAGGCTATCCCTTTTTGCTGCATGATAGGATGGCTAACCTAAGGGATGCAAGTAACTCCATCCAATAAACTCCTAGAAATGATTAAGAGTCTTGGTGTAAGTGGCAGGATGCAAATAATCTAGAAAAATCAGTAGCCTTTCTTTAACACCACAAGCAACTGAAGAAGAGGATACAAGGAGACCTTCCCACTCACAATAACCTCAAAAACAATAAAATACTAGGAACAAACCTAACCAAAGACACCGGCATGCCTACTGTAACAATACATGACCACACGCCCCTGAGAAGGAATTGAGGAAGACATGAAATGGTAACCTCAGCTATGGATGGAAATAAATATAGGAAAAGGTCCATCCACCCACTAGGTAGGCAAGGAGTATGCGATCCCATAAATCCCAAGTTTCCTTCAAGGGTGGAATCAAAATCCCGTGACATCACTATACTTTACTTCGTGTGTCAACTGGCAATGTCGTTACCTTCGTACATATTCTTACGACCTCCGCTTACTCGTTACTAATCCATAAGGGCTGAGGCGCATCCTCCCTGAGCTAGATCGTGAAGAAGCGAGATGTAGTGAGTGAACAGGCGGGCGAGAGACGCCCAAGAGTTTTTTCACAGGCTTGGAAAAAAATCTCAATTTTCATTTGGAAAAAAAAGACCCCGAATACAAAAGCAACCTGTGAAAAGAGGAATACGGGGGATCGATATACCAGACATCAAACTATATACAGGGCTATAGATAAAAACAGCCTGGTAGTGGCACAAAAACAGACCAGTTGACCAATGAATAAAACTGAAGATCCAAACCTGAGCTCATTACAATTTCAGCCACCCATATTTGATAAGGGGCCAAGAAGACACGGAGGAAAGACACATCTTCAGCAAGTGGTGTTGGCAAAACTGGATCACCACTTGTAGAAGAATGAAATTAAACCCCTACCTCTCACCTGTACAAAGGTCAACTCCAGATGGACCAAAGACCCTCAACGTGAACCCCAAACTCTGGAGGTCATAGAAGAGAAGCTTGGCAGCAGACTACAAGACATAGGTGTAGGAAAAAGACTTTCTAATAAGTCATAAGCTGCAACAGAAATAAGATCGACAATTGACAAATGGGACCTCATTAAACTCAAAGCTTCTGTACATCAAAGGAAGCAATAAAGGAATTGAGAGAAGACCCCCAGAGTGAGAGGAAACCTTCACAGCAGATACATCTGAAAAGCATTAATTTCCAGAGTATACAAGCTACTCAAAAAACAAAGAAGAAAGAAAACAAATGAATCACTCAAAAGTGGAGCAAAGATCTGAATAGAGACTTCACAGAGAGAGAATTAGAGTGGCCGAGAAACATCTTAAGAATGTTCAACATCACTGATAATTAAGGAAATGCAAATTAAAAACCACTTTGAGATATCACCTTACTCCAATAGATGGCTAGGATCGGAACACGAATGATACCAAATCTGGAGAGGGTTGCGGGAAAGGGGAACACTCATCCATTCTGCTGGTGGGATGTAAACTTGTACAGCCACTATGGAAAGCAGTGTGGGAACCCTTAAAAAACCAAAATGAGCCTTCCGTTTGACCCAGTCATACCACTCCTGGTATATACCCAAGACACACTTTACTGCAAAGTACATGCACAGCGATGGTTTATTGCGCTCTGTTCACAATAGCAAAAAGTGGAACCAGCCCAGGTGCCCCCAACTGACGGTGGATAGAGAAAATGTGGTACATGGTATACAATGGAGTTCTATGCGCGGTAAGAGGACACATCAAACTTTGCAGGTAAATGGATGGAGCCGGAAGACATTATGTTAATGGAAGTAACACAGTCCCAGAAAACAAACGACAAATGGTGTCCCTCTATGTGGATGCTAGTACCAACAACCCAGATATAAATATTTCCTCATGGAGAGGGAGCATAGTAAAAGAACAACCAACAGAAAGACTGCATCAGAAATGGACTGAAATGGTGAATTGGGAAGGGGGATGGGTGGCAGAGGAACACGGGTGTATATTCGATTAAGGCTATTTAATTGACTGAGTTCAGCAGAAGTACCTCAGTTTCGCCTAGACACTGTCTACAGGATACATGTGTTTTAGGACTTAGTAAAAGTAAATATGTGTATATTAAAAAACATTGGTTTAAGACTCTGATAAAAAGGTAATGCATCTGAGTTAAATGGAGATATAATTCGCTGTTGTCCACATTTGTTTTTACACAAAATCTGTAGAGAATAACTTGGGATTGGCACAATACAAATTTCTCTATAATTTCTCTGTGGTACAGTATTACCCTGTAGCATTCCTCTTTAAATGATTTAACGCAAAACTTAAGTTTGCTTCCCAAGTTAATCATATATAGTCACCAAAACAACATGGGTGAATTTGATGAAATCTGTGCCTTGATTCCACCTATAGTTATGTATAATACAACTGTTTTCTGGAGACTCATGGGTTAAAAAAAAGGGGGGGGGAATACAGACAGACAAGAAACCTTTTCGTCAAAAACCTGCATATCAAATCTTAAAACTAACTATGGGAAAAATTTGTTTGTTCCAACTGGACAAAATGCACCAACTTAACGGCTGAGAAAGAAAAGATACAGCTTTGCATTGAGTAGGATGTACCAAAAAGTGGCAACTGAAAGGTTGACCCGTCTAACATGAGGGAAGAAAGCCTCAGATTGCCATAAACATCAAACCCTTCTGTGGATCCTACATGTACAACTTTAAATGAGTCCTAATGAAACTTATACTTCTAGGTGCCACAAAGGTTTTGATAGGACTTTCTTGCCTCCCCCCCATAGAACAAGGAGAAATGTGATGATGATGAGGTCATCAGATTCTCCAACTGTAAATTGGAGACAACTATTATAGAGGTAATCTCTTATAAAAAAAAAAAAAAAAATGCCTTCTTTAATTGACAAATAGACATAAGAACTGTGAAAAGGATTATACTCTGTTAAGAACCAAATAAATACATGTCCTTGGGCTATGCACTTAGCAAAGTATATTAATGCAGGAGCTACTGACATCAGCAATGGATTGTTCTACCGGGGGATGTTGGCCAGGGATCCAAGGCCCACAAAAGGTAAGGGCTCCTTGCCCCTAAGTTGGGATACCTGCAGGAAGAGAGGTGATAGGACCCTGCGCGCCGAAGACCTGACGTTAACATGGGAGGGATGTATTGAGACCACACATGCAAGTGTAACAGATGGCCTCTGGAATGCCAGAGAGTGTTACCAAGGCAACTAAACAATAAAGAAAATATGGGTCTCCCTGAGTCAAGCAAGACCTACCGTCAGCACCAGCTACACCTCACCTGCCTGGAAATACTGTGCAGCAGAGGCAGCTATGTGCCTGTATATCCCAAATCTAAATTGGCATTGGCTCTCGTCCTTGGAGGAATAACCCATGGCTGATGCCACAAGCTTACATCCTCTACAGGTTAGGAGATGTTATAAGTCACAGTAAGAACCTGTCAATCAACAGGGGGTAAAAATGTAATTCATGGATTAACATATCATCCAACATATGGGTCAAGCCAAAGTAACCTACCATAACATTAGTGCTGCTTAAATACCTATATATCTAATGGCTGTGCTTCATAGTAGGATCGAAAGGTTTACTCCTGAACAAACTGTCAGCCCATGAAAGGAAACAGCCAGAATGACCAGAGTCCAAGTCAACAGCTCCAGAGAGAGTGGACTGTTTTACTTCTCATCCACCTGTGCCCCTTTTCTAAGCCAGGGAACAATCTGCGGAAGAGGGGGCATGGAGAAATGTAAAGGCTGCGATTGGGGTGAATGGTGAAACTACAGCGATGTAAGTCTGGACACTCATTTGATCAACTTGATTGAACAAACAACCTGTACCCCCCCACTGGATGGTGGGACCTGTGGGGATTTGGGCACAACAGCCTGCAGATTGGTTTTGCAGAAGGATGCTTGTACTCATGGATTACACTTATAGCTAAAAATGGAAAAAAAAAAAAAAACCTGAAAGATACAGGACAGTTATGGCAGAAACATGATCTGGGATGGGGTGGGGGGGGAAGGGAAAGGGAAATATGCCTGATCTGAATTGGAAATGATGTACGAAATACACAAAGCATCAATAAAAATTAAAAAAATTTTTTTTTTAATAAAAAATAAAAATACTAGACCAAAAAAAAAAAAAAGAACAGAACAGGATTACAGGAATTGAAGTTAATCTGGAGACCGAGTAAGGTCATATTTCATATGAAGGATGCTCAAAATATTTGGATATCACACTAATGAATAGCGAAGTGGAAAAATTCAATTAACTATGTCTGAAGGGCTTGAGAAACAGCATTGTGGAAGGAACACTGAGAACCTCATGGGTCCTGGGTATAAGATTTATAGATGATTCTATAGCTAGGCCAGAATAGAAATTACGGATATTATTTATTCCTACAATGCATGAAATAATTACAAATCAAGTATAAGAATTCTTACAACATACAGCATTTCTGTCACAGTCTCCAATCTGTTTCATTCCCCACAGAGATGGAATAAATTTGTACCAAGGAAAGGAAATTGTCACATCAGATAAACTCCAGCTGTCTCTCGTGGTTATAATTTTTCACCTTTCATATTTAATTGTTTCCTCTTTCTTCCCCTACCCCAAACTAAAAATCTCAAAGTGACAGCATGCCCCAGACAGACAGCAAGAGGTTCTCATGCAGAACCAATTAGCAAGTAAACAATTATCCTCCAGCTAAAAGATATAGGAAAACAAAGGATTCCCAATTTTGTGTGCTTTCCTTCTTAGCTAAGTGTGTTCCTCCTCTCTCGTAGGGGGCCTCGTGGGTAATTTACTTGAGTGCTGTCCACCCTGTTGCAATCAAAGAAACTTAATTTAGAAACTTGTGCCTTCTGCATATACAGAAAGCACTCATGAGGCGGAGAACAAATGAAGGCTGTAAGGGAAAAGGGAGGCTGGAAAGAAGAACAGGGGTACACAGAGGGTTTGCAATAGGAAAGCCGTGGGACAAGTGGCTAGGTGAGGAATTCCATTCCGTTCATATTTCAAGACACAAACACATAAATATCAATTCTCATCCATGTAATGCTAGGCAATAGATTTATTTATGTCCTGTGGGTGCAGTGCCTTCAGAAGCCAGAAGAGGGCACAAGATTCCCTGGAACTGTGATTACAGTTGGCTGTAGGACACCCATTTGGGTGGTGGGAACTGAACTCCAGTCCCCTGGAGGAGCAGCAAGTGTTCTTAAATGCTGAGCCTTTTCTCTAGCCCCCCAGGGAGCATCCATAACTGTTAATTAATGAACCTTAACAGAGAATTTTCTGTGCAAGAGGATCAAACTGCAAAATGAAGACATAACAAGATTGCTTCCACCACCAAGCAATTTCCAAGCTCTGTGGAAAAAATAGGATTTAGGTACACAAAAAATAGAGCATTCATTGGATGGATGCATTTGTAGTATTCTCAGAAGTATTAGCTGGTTTTTTAGTTGATATTTTATTATGATACAGATTTATGAACAGATTATATGCTAGCTTACAGTTCATTATAAAAATGATATGTGAAAAATTAATAGAAAATGAACTTCTGAAAAGTTATCTGAAATCTAAAAATGTGAAGCAGTTTATCCTGTGTGCTACTGTTGATCACATTTGTGGAATGTTTTTTAAAATACTTTTTATTTATTACTTTTATTTTGTCTGTATCAATGTATTTTCCCATATGTATATAAGTGCACTCATGTGATGCAAAGCCCATGGAAGTCAGAAGAGGGCATTGGATTTCCTGGAACTGGAGTTAGGATGGTTGTTAGCTGCCATGTGGATGCTGGGAATTGAACCCAGTCCTCTGAAAGTGTAGCTAGTGCTCGTAACTGCTAAGCCATCCCTGCAGCCTTCAGAAAGATTTGTAAGGTGATGTTAGTTTTGATACTTGGGGACTTGATATTGTAGTGTTTTACTTAGGAATCATGACTAATTATGTGAAATGGTAACACAGACAGAGCTCTCTTTATATATCTTTATCTTATCTTTATCTTTACCATTATCTGGTTTAACCTTTTGTGTGGTTTCAGTATGAAAATGTTACATGGAAATTTCCAAAAATTAAACAAATCATGAAATTTCAATAAATTTTATCATGTTCTCTCTCACCTCTCACTCTTTCACCTCCTCTCTCTGTCTCTCTTCTCATCTCTGTTTCTCTCTCCTGCCTTACTTCCCCCCTAGTTCTAGAGGCTGATCTTAGGGCCCTATACATGCTAGGCAATCTTCTGCCCCTGGCCTACACCCCCAGACATATCTCCACAATATATTCTCATAAGTTTTATGTTGTGTATTAATCACATTTTCTGCCTAATTTATAAACTAAATTTTGTCGTAGATACATGTATATAGCATACATACATACATAGAGGGTTTAGTTTTCTCTGGTTTTGGGCATTAGTAGAACACCTTGAAGCTAACGTCTTCAGAGAGACAGGGACAACTGTAAGTGGAAGAGAATAAAAGGAAGGCAGAAGTCACCACAGAGGGTTGAGGAAGACTTCTCAAGAGGAGTTGACATTAGCAGAAGAATACACAGACATGTACTATTAGGAGGGGTTGTGTATATGTGTGTGGTATATATACCCGTGTGTGAGTGCAGGCACCTGTGTGCACATGAGAAAGTCAGAGAAGGATATCAGGTATCCTGCTGTGCTGGTTATTTATTATCAACTTGTTCTTTTTTTTTTAATTTTTTTTTAAATTTTATTTATTTCCGTATGTGTATGAATGTATTGTTTGCATGCAAGTCTGTGCACCCGTGACGTGCAATGCCGCGGAGGTCAGAAGAGGGCGTCGGACTCCCCTGGAACTGGAGTTCTCCTGGAATTGGAGTTTCAGATGGTTTTCGGCCACCATGTGGGTGCTGGGGATCGAACCCGGATCCTCTGCAAGAGCGGTCAGCGCTCTTAACCGCTAGGCCATCGCTCCAGCCCTATTTATTATCAACTTGACACAAACCTAGACACACCTGGAAGAGGGAACCTCAGTTGAGGAATTTCCTCAATCAGACTGACCCTGGGACATTTCCTTGATTACTAATGTATGTAAGAGAGCCCAGCCCATTATGGCTCATTCCATCCCCGGGAAGCAGGGCTTGGGCTGTCTAAGAAAAGTAGCTGATCGAGGCAGGGAGAAGCAAGCCAGCGAGTAGTGTTGCCCCATGGTTTCTGCTTCAAGCTCCTGCCCTAAGTTCCTCACTTTCTTCCCTCCCATAAGCTGAAATAAACCTTTTCTCAAATTGCTTTGAGTCATGGTGTTTATCACAGCAACAGAAAAAAGCAACTACAACACTTGTTCCATCATCTCCATCTCAATCTTCTGACACAAGGACGCTTGCTGAACCTAGCTGGAGCTGGGCTGGCAGCCAGAAAATGTGGGGATCACCCAGAATCCTTCCTTCCACATGCTGGAGTTACACCTGCATGGTTTCTCACATCGGTTCTAAGGGTTTAAACTCAGGTCCCCATGCTGACAGGGTAAGCGCTCTTTCCTGCTAAGCCATCTCCTCAGCCCCACACATAAAGTATCTATAGATATTTGATATGACTCACAAGATAAGCAGGAGTCTCACAGAACATGAGTGGGTTTTAATAATTCCATTCCCAGTACTACACTTAAGGTCTGGGGATCCGGCAGTCGTGTGCCCCACACTGGGACAAAACATTTCCTGGCTATGAGTCACTCTTTAAGCATCAGTTTCTTCATCTATGGCATGGGTTCATGCAGCTGTGGTGGAATGGGAAGCAGTTCTAACACAGTGCCATGAGTTGCAGGTCATCTAAGCATTAGGGATTAGTAATAACTGGTTGTTACTGGGTGGCATAGAAAGATGGTCACAGGACTGGAGAAGTCACAGGCAAATGCACTCCTCTGATAGCAACGCAGGTTCTGAAGGCCCCTGACTTAAATTGGAGCAGTGCTAGTGACCAAAATTAAGAATATTATAGCATCTGAAACTCCAATTCCAGGAGAACTCCAGTTCCAGGGGAATCCGAGACCCTCTTCTGACCTCCGCGGCATTGCACGACACGGGTGCACAAACCTGCATGCAGACAGTACATTGATACACATACAGAAATAAAAAAAATATATAAATAAAAAAAATTTAAAAAAAAAGAAAAATTAAAAAAAAGAATATTATAGTTATGCTATTAAAATTAGGCATAAAGTTGAATGAATATGTAGTGTATGCAGAAACTGCTCTGCATCCTATTTTATACAGGCTTATGTAGGTTTTCCCTCAAAACAAAATTCAAAGCTGCCCTAGTTCTGTGCTACCCCAGCCATCATCACAGACAAAGGTTGGCCCTCTGTCAGCCACTAGACTTCCATGTTCATTAGAGCTCAATGTGAACCACCTTTGCATCGCCCACTTGGGGCTTTAATAGGCATGAACTTACAGCATGGTTCTGAGTCTCTCTCCTTTCACAATTTCTTCTGCTCTCTCATCCAACGTTCTTCTAGAGCATTCAATTGGCTTGTTGTCTCCCATGCCCACTAACAAGGAGCTGACGGATACCAGCTGGGCATCTGTGGCATCCTACCCTCCCGTCTCTAACCTGACTCAGGCTACTCGTAGCCATTCATCTGCCGCTTCTCAGCATACCACTCAAGACTTCTTGCTTGTTCTCGAGGGTTTTCATGGAATTGAGCCATTAAAGTCCACTGACTCACCAACATAGCAGGCAGACCTCAAGAAAGGCTGTGTCCCAGGAACAAAAGACATGCACACAGCAAAGCCATGTAGGTGAAAGAGGGAAAACATGGACAAGGGGCAAGGCTTCTCTTCAACTCAGCTTTATAAGCCTCCATGTCATGAAAGCACCTTCCCTGTGCCAATTTCATTGCAGTTGTTCTTGCTTCTGATAAGTTAAAACTCTCAGTCCAAATGAGAATAAAAACTAGAGAGTCATCATGGGGAGAGGTAAACAAGGTGTCAGCATTATGAGTAAAATCTCTGGTACAGTAGCCACATCATCTCGGTAATTAACAAGCATGAAGTCCAATACTCTGTGATTTTTCTCTTAGATTTCTGAAAACCTTGGGCAGTACCATCAGGTAAGAAAGAAGAATCTAAGATGTCAGGCCTTCCTCCAGTCCCATCAAGCTGTGACAATTGCTCCTCTACTCCAAGTTTTGTGTTCTGGGTGCACGAGGAACTCTCGGGCTACTTTCTTCTCCATGGGTACATCACACAGCCATGTGGCACCTAGGAGCACTGACTGTTACAGAACCAAGATTCTATAGTTCAAAAAGTGAACACACATGGTCAGGACCCTAGCTCTGTTTTGGTTTCTGTGTTTCCAACCTGTAAAATAGAGATGTTCACAGGGCCTCCATGTGAGAGATGAATGCAGATATGTGTACTCACTGGTACTGGGCTAGTGTATGTACAGGAACATGCTTGCATGTGTGTGTGTAAGGAGAAAGACAGACAGACAGGCAGGCAGGCAGGCAGACAGACACAAAGAGAGAGAAAACAAAAAGAAAAATGAAAAAGAGGCAGGCCCTCCAATTATCAACCTGAATCCAAGCTGCTTTAGTGTAGAATGAGCAGCATCAAATATTCATGTACACTGCACCACCCAGTACTAAGCCAGTCATTCTATGTTAACCTCACAAGCATGTTCAAAACCTAAGGAAATAGGAAAATTTCTATTTGTAATCAGTCTTTGCAGGGGTCACCAAGAGCTTTGGATCACAGGGATAGAAACTTCTCTCCGCACCCCCTAACCAGCACACCAAGCCTTCTGGGGACAGCTGCTCTCTTAGGCAGGGGAAGCTGGTCCCAGGCACCTAGAGACCATAACTGAATGACAGCAGTTCACAGATACGTTGATAATCCCCCAAAGACCCAAAAGAATGGCATCATCAAGAGCACAGCTGCGTGTGGTTACCATATTTAAAGGTGTTTTCCTGATCCTCTTCCCAACCTTCGTCTTTCCCTGACTTCCCCTTCCATTCCATTTCTTCTATGGCAGTTCTCACTTCTCTGACTGCTTTTAGTTCCTCAGATGAGAAGTTGACCGAGATGGAGGCTTCCTTCCCCTCTGTGTCACTTCTTCTTGATGCCATGTTTCTGTCCCTCCTCAGCTTCCCCTGACACTTCTTTGGTTCCTCCTTTTTGTCAGTGTTCTTTTCCTTCCTAGATTTCACTGAACATGTTTTTCTGTCAAGCCCCATTGCAATAATGCACCTATGGAAACAAAGTCTGTATTAACCTTTAGAAGAAAACCGCAGAACTGCAAAGCTTGTTAAATCACGTGCTTCATATTTCAAGAAATTATGACAAATATTTTACTACTGTACATGCATATAAACTATTTTATCTTTATTGATATTAAAATCTTACATATAAACATAAAAGTTCTTAATTTTACCCAAAATAATACAACCAAGAACTAGAGCATAAAAAAAATATATACCTTAAAGCTTCAGAGCCCAGTTTATGGATTTACACAAAGCAATTCATGTACAATATAGATTCTGGATTGGCAGTCAGATAGTGGATTGGAAGACAGTTTAGATGATAGATAGATAGATAGATAGATAGATAGATAGATACATACATACATACATACATACATACATACATACATACTTAATATAAAGTTGATAGATCACCCAAATTCTTAAGAGTATGTAATCGAGGGTCTAGAGACATGGCTTAGTGGTTAAGAGAACTTGCTGCTATTTCAGCAGACCTGAATTTGATTCCCAGCTCCAAAGTTGGATGCCTCACAACTACCAATACTGTAACTCAAGTTCCAAGGGATCTAACACTCTTGGCCTCTGTGAGCATCTATACACATGTAGCCTATATTCACGCAGGCACATATAAATAAAAAAAATCCCTTTCCTTAAACAAATATTATGTAACCCAAATTATTCAAGTTTAGAAAAATGGGACACAAGGCTGGAGAGATAGATCAGAGGTTTAGCACTGGCTGCTCTTGCAGAGGACCTGGGTTTGATTTCCAGCACCTACATGGTAGCTAACAATAGTCTCTATCTCCAGTTCCAGGGGATTTGATGCCCTCTTCTGATCTCCATGGGCATTACACAATATAGGTGCACCTACCTACATGCAAACAATACATTCATACATATAAAATAAAAATAAATAAAATAGAAACAGGGAAATAGATAAAAATAATAAAAAAGATGCTACTCTGTCTTTGATAATTCTTTATTCCAACAACACATCAACAGCATGCACTAAAGATTCACTCTAAATGTATGATTGATTTTTTAAAAACCTACATACCCCAATGTTGTTGTGCCCTTTAAAAGTAAATAACTCAGGAGTTTACCCAGTTGTGTTAATAGAATTGCCATTTCTGCTTTTAAAATGGCCTTTTGAGGCCTGTCATGATAGTGTGCTGTGAATTCATTGATAATAAGCTTTTGTTCCTCAACACTGGAATGATTTGTAGAAATCATAAAGTTATTTCAAGTCAAATCTGGTGAACCACACATGATCTGAATGCATTATGACAAGGAGTTGTAATCAATTATAATACAAGCAATATGAATCCACTGTCTTCTATAACTTTTTCTAAGTTTCAAGATGAAATCAGCATTTAATGCCAATAATGATAATATGGTAACAAAAATAATAATGATGATGTTATTGAACCTTCCTCAACCAAGCTCTTTGCTAGGCATTCCAGACACAGAATCTTAAGGGATTTCATACCCCACATAATAAATGAACACTTGGTTGTTATCATTGTACAAATTAGAGAGCTAAGGCTGGGAAGATTCCATGGCTTGGCCAAGATCACTCTATATGCTAACTATGGAGCAGCATGGTATTCCACTTGACTCTCCAACTCATCCACTTCACAGTGTCCTATTATAGATACTTCCCTTAAGATGATAGTGATAGACACATCACATTGCTGTGCTCAGCACCACAGAAAGGCCTCACACTTCCTCACTGGGAACTGGTGCCAGATACAGAAGTTTCCATGGCCTGAAGATAGCCCTGAGTTGAAGGAGATGTCTGCAGTCACCCATCTCCACAAGCCTGCCTCTCAAGACCACACACATCTTCTCTCTATACTGTACAACCTTGGGAACTAGATCACTTATAACAGACAGATGAAAAGGGTCCAGAGTGTGGTGGACGCCAGGAAGCAGCAGTGCCTGAACAAAGAAGGCCTAGCCCTGGAGTTACTTAAACCAAGAGAGAGCTGTATCTCCTCTCAGAACTGTCTCTTCAACCAAGAGCATACATACTCTATTTATTAAATAGTACATCCAACAAATATGGAAGAAGCGAAAGGAACTTTGTCTTACCAGGGAAGGATTTTCTCTTTCTGGCCCCTACTGACCCAGAACAGCATACGAAAGTACAAACAGCTGTTATTAACCTGAGCCCACATGTACACAACAAATACTGTGAATAATTCACTGCTTCCAATGTCACTTCTAGCAATGATACTTCTGTTCACACAGCATACACACATAAACTATTCTGGATCAGAGCAAGGAAGGGTCCTGAGGGAGAAACAGGAAACATATTTTAAGATTAGAGCTGTGTTGAGCTTGAAGAAGTTGATTACAAAAGGAGGCCAAGGCCTAGCAAGATTGTTTACATTGTTTTCCTAAAGGCTAGCTAATAAGCTGACCAGATAAGTGTTACATGATCTCAAAACATAAGGTTAACTTTGATTACAAGGTTGGGTAAGACAGGAGACATTCCCAGAAAAAGTCATTCCCACAACACAGCGCACTCCAGGTATGTCAGTCCAGTTCAGTCAAGAAAAGGAACAAAGTTCAGATCTGGAAACTCCCTGGACCTGAACCAAATACCAGGACAATTTCTTATTTACTTACTGTTTATCATATATGTGCATGTATAATACATTCATGGACGTGTGCACATGTGTATGACTTTGTGGATGTGGCTGTGGCTATATGGACGTGTCTGTGCATGTAAGTATGGATACACACATGCCATGCCTGTGCATGGAGGTCAGAGGACAATCTCAGGTACTGGTCCTTGCATTCCACCTTGATCAAGGTCTCTCGATTTGGCTTCTCTGTATACAAGGCTACTTAGTCCCCAAGCTTCTAGACAGTGCACGCTCTGCACTTCCCTTCTTGGATGGAAGCAGCAGGATTACAGACACAGTGCCATATCTAGCTTCATGAAGGTTCTTGGGTTCAGAAGTAAGGTCTCTAAATTTGGGCAGCAAGTGCTTGACCCACTGAACCATCTCCTAGCCCAGAGCAATTTCTTAAACTGAAGATTTTACTAAATTTCAGCCACTTTCAGGGTTGAATTAGCATGGACATTGACCTTAATAAGTTTCCAGAAACAATAAGTGACTTCTATGACCTAACATTTCAGCATCTCTGCAAATGATAAAGCTGGAAATGTTTACTCTCAACTAAAGATATCAAATATGATCAGTGAAGATTTGGTTACCTCACCCGGGATGTGCTTACTGCCTAACTTTCCTGCAGTAAAGGCATCATTTGTCTTCACAAAACATCACTACAGCTTTGCTGCTATGTGCTGTTCTCCCTATATTGATGGCCACACAAATCCAGGTGTTTGGCACCTCTGATTTGCTATTACTTTATTTTTTTAGGATGATTTGCTATTACTTTAAATGTATGTCAGGATAGTGTGAAGGCTTTGAAGCCTCCCATTTGTAAGCACACAAGGTTTTATTACCTCTCTGCTGAAGGGAATTGGACACCGTGGGTGTCATCTGAGCTCCCCTCATTGCTGACTACCTCTTTGACTTCTGAGTGTAATTCATAGTGTTGGTTTTTATTTCTGAAGCACAAAGCAGTTTGCCTTTTACTCGGTTCGACAATTCTTCTAGAAATTGAAAGTAACCGTTATTCCTCTTCAGAGAGTTCCATGATGGGAGGATGAGTCTAACTGTGGGAATTGCACATTTCAGAAGTGACCACTATTCAGTGTATCTTGCTCTCTGAGAACCCTAAATAGGTAATTCTTAATAGTTTTTAGAAACCACACACCCATTCATTTTATCTTACTGTGCCCTCTTTGTTCACCATAAGTGGTTTAAGTGCCTGTACTTTTTAAAATGATCTAAAATGAATTTCAATTTCTAACAGGTTGGAGAAATAATATGTGTTGCTTAAAATAAACTGAAAGTATCAGTACAAGGCTAGGGGTGTGGCTTAGTTAATAGAGTACTTGTTTAGCATGTATCAAACCCTGAGTTTAACAACCAATAACACATTAATATGGTGTGATTGGTGCTGCAATCCCAGCACAAGGGAGGTGGAAGCAAGAGGGTCAGAGTTCAAGATCATCCTTGGCTCCATAACAACTTTGAAGCCAACCTGGGCACCATAAGACTTTGTCTGAAAAATGAATGAATGAGGGTCTGAGAGATTGTTTGGTGGTTAGGAGCACTGGCTGTTTAATTCCCAACACCCACAGGGCAGTTAACAATGATATTTTTAAAGTGAATAAGTGAACTTATTGGCCGGGCATGGTGGCTCATGCCTTTAATCCTAGCACTTGGGAGGCAGAGGCAGGCGGATCTTTGTGAGTTCAAGGCCAGCCTGGTCTACAGAGTAAGTTCCAGGACAGCTGGGGCTACAGGGAGACCCTGTCTAGAAAAGACCAAAAAAATAAAATAAAATAAAATAAAATAAAGTGAATAAGTGAACTTATGAGTAAATAAACTATTATATAAGAGTAGTGTAAGCCAAAGAACTTCTCTAAAATAATGACACTTGCCCCCACATTGATGGGTCTCAACTCTCCCTAGAGTTCTGCCTCTAGAATATGGTGTCTCTAGAATAACTGTAGTCCAGTGGGGCAAATAAACAAGAATCTAGACTTGCCCAACTATCCCTGCCCATTTTTACCAGTGTGAGAGGATTTTTTACCTCATCTGGGACAGGGAGACAAGAAAGGAGCATTCACTGATGTCTTTGGAAAAAGCAGTTTTGAAGCTAATAAAAATTTTTTAAGACTTCAATAAGAATGTAGATAAATTACTTGAAGGTATAATTGTAGGGCTCAGTTGTTAATGTCATAAACATTTTCATATTCTTTGAAAAGCAGAAGAAAGAAAATGGATTGGCCATGTGTTGAAATCACAAACTTGTAGTGAGCTAGGCAACCTTGAGAGCAGATGCCATCAGCCATTGTGGAGCTGGTCTGCATCCTCCACAGGAAGGGCTCTTGGCTCAGAGTTCACAGCTTCTGTTTGTGTAGCAGCTCTGTGTACCAGTTATTTCTCTGTGGTTGTGCTAGAGCACACCAGTGGAAAGCAACTTAGAAGAGAAAGGGTTTTATTCAGCCTACAGTTCCAGATTGATAGAGCCACATAGCAAGGAATGCATGGAAAGTCAGGTTGGCCTGGCATTCAGGAAGCAGCAAGATCACATGTTATTGGAGGAACATAGGAAGCACAAAGAGAACAGGAAGTGGGAGCAGGCTACAAAACCTAAGTCCCATTCCTAGTGATGAACTGCCTCCACCAAGCCTCCACCTCCTAAAGGTACCATAACCGCTCCAGACAGCAGCACTGACTGGGACCAAGTGTCCACATGAGCCCACAGGGGCCATTTCTCATCAGCCACCACCACATTCTGTTTTACACGGATGATCATATACACACTCATTCATTTTCCTGGGAGTTCAAGAGAAATGCATTAAACAATGTGCCTATAAACAGACAGCACATCTAACATGGAACAGGAATGCAGTCCTGTGAGTACTAAACTCAGCTGGTGCTGTTCCTCTTAGTCGTTTACTCTTCAAGTCTCTGGACTTTTTCACACCTTTTTTTTTTTCTTTCTTAAAGCCTCCAATCCCTCCTCAGTCTCAGCTAAGAAAAGTATTTCTTGTTTCAGAAAACAGAGCCAGTGGGCAGAGGGTTTCTAGTGAACCTTGGCATACCCATCTATCAACTCTTTCCTCTATGTAGCCATCTTTCCTCCTCTAATGAGAATGCTCTTCCTTACTTGAACCCTATACCCCATTTTCTCAAATCTAATTAAGCTCCAAACTCTAAGAATTTCCCCTTTATGTAATGCTTTAAGTGTTTTCTCCCCTATGCATCAATACTATCAGCATAAAAGCATGCCATAAAAATCTCACCTTGAAGAATAAAAAGCCCCTTTGATCCCAATGTCTGCCTCCTGGAAACCAAGCAATTACCATTTTTTAAGGGAAACTTGCATATAGTTGTCTGTGACTTTGGCATTACTACTTCTTTCTCTAATTGTTGTGTATGCCACTGCAATCCAACTCCAACCCCAGCTTTCTTGAATAACTTGTCTCAATACCATCAGTACCAACATACCACTAAATTAATAGTCTCCAGTTGTGATGGGCATTTTAGATTGTGAACATGATTGGGTAAAGAAATGCCTAGGACATGAATGAGGAACCTCTATGGGTGTATCTGTAAAAGTTTTCCAGAAATAATTAACCTGCCTTGAATGTGGTCAGCACCCTGTGGGCTGGGGTCTGCATTTAGCCCCAGAATCATCTATTGCCCGCCTCTGGATGCAGTGTGTCCAGCCTCTTCACACTCCAGTTGTCAACCCTTCCTCACCATGATGGACTTCCTCCTCAAATCCTAGGCCAAACTAAACTCTTTCTTGTTAGGAATTGGTCACACCAGTATTAAAAGTCATGGCACACCAGTATATTTATATGCGACCTACCTACACATTTGGCACAGGTAACTTCTGATTTATTCTTGCAACATTTTTTTTTCATTTCCAAGATATCCTTTTCCCCCACTCCCTTCTCTGGAGTCCTTTTTAAAACACTTGTTTTTCTTCTCTTCCTACTCTATACCGCTGAAATGGAATAGCAGAGAGCTCACTGCCCAGGAGTCTTCTCCATCTTAAGGATACTCATCCCATTCAGTGGCTTCAATGCCACCCATAGATAAGCCATTCTCAACTCTGGATGCCTCACCTGACCTCAAGCTCAGTATCCAACTAGACACTCACACATGTCTCAAACTCCATGTATCCCAAACCAAAACCATTTCATTCCACCTCCCCAAATTCTTCCATAATTGACCTTAAGTACATGCTAATTACAGGTCTTTCCAGTAGTTCAAGACATTTTGTCATGTTGTGTCATGTGTATGTGTATGTGATATGTATATGGCCCATCACCACGTGACTGTCTGGTATGTGAGCCCCTGTGCACACGTGCCAAGACCAGAGCAGGACCTTGTCCACCTCAGCTGCTCTCTGCTTTGTTCCTTCAGACAAGGTCTCTCACTGAACTGGAAGCTCACAGTTATGCCTAGGCTGGCTAACCAGAAAGCTCTTGTGAGCTGCTTATCTGGGCACCCACCCTACATCCCCTAAGCTGGGCTAGAGGCCTAAACCATACCCCCTAAGCTGGGCTACAGGTCTAAGCATCTATGCCAACTTTTGACAGGGGTACTGGGGATCTGAACACAGGCCATTGCTGTGGCATAGCAATTGCTCTTACCCAGTGAGCCATCTCCTCAGCCACTAGGACAAATTTTTTTTTCAGTTAAAATTTATAAACCTGCTTTCAAAGTCCAGAGCAGAGCCAATCATTTCAGCTCTCTCTACCATTTCCTATTTCCTGCAACAAAGCAGCCTGCCCTCCTCCCCCTACTCCATTCACTAATGTACTCCATATAATGTATTCCACTGCTGGATAATAGATCATTGCTCAAAGCCTAATGGGGAGGCTCTTTAATCTGTCTAGAAAAAGGATCAAAGACCTTGGAGGGACCTCAGGCCTTCTTGTGGCTCAGCCTACTGTCTACCTGACCATATTGCTGTACTCTGGCCACATATGACATATACCAAGCCCTCTGTTCTCTCTGCCCACCACATATGTCTTTCTTCAGCTGAAAAGCTATTTTAATAAACATTCTTTCTGGTTTCTACCAAATAAATAAGAACAGAAAACAATATAAAAGTGGTACTCCTCGCCTCTGTGACCTGATCATGGTCTCTCTCATTGCAGTAATGCCCTTGCCTTGTTTATTATATTGGACATGTATTCTTGACTTTAATTAGCTGTTATGTCCCTTTCACTACTGGAGTAAGTTCCATGACCATACTCTTTGGTTACGTGGATATTTTCTCTTCTAACTTTCAAAGAAAAACAAAAAAAGGAAGCCACCAGATTAGAATCTTGACTCCAACAGAATGTCCAATCTCATGATAACAACAATTCATTACCCTTAATAGTGAGGCTAAGGGGTTGGAGGAGATTGAGCCACCTCATAATGCAGCCACATTTCCAACATGCACAACACAGACTACCCCATCACACAGGGCAGAAGATGGCCATACCACACAGGGCTTTAGCATTAAACGTTACTAGGAACAGAGTGAGGAGAATAAAGTTGAAGGAAGCTCCCTCCTTCATAGGGGGAGTTGGAGGCAGTGTGAGGAACAGCTCAGAAAGGAAAATGCCACCAGTTTTGATCCCTTTTATAGAATACATAAAAACAGGATTTATATCTTATAATTTCAAAATCAAACAGTCGCGATTGTAGACAACAATCTTTAACTTAGATGTTTTAGGTTTATCTACACTGAATTTTTCCTCTATAAATTATTCAGAAAAAAGCACTAGTGAAAGAAAAAGGATCAACATGACAAAGCATGTCCGCTGCCAAAGGGCACGTATTCACACCTGTAGCAAGGGGATGCCTTCTCCACACATACAAACGGCACGTTTTCACACCTGTAGCAAGGGGATGCCTTCTCCACACATACAAAGGGCACATGTTTTCACACCTGTAGCAAGGGGATGCCTTCTGCACACATACAAAGGGCACGTTTTCACACCTGTAGCAAGGGGATGCCTTCTCCACACATACAAAGGGCACGTTTTCACATCTAGCAAGGGAATGCCTTCTCCACACATACAAAGGGCACGTTTTCACACCCGTAGCAAGAGGATGCCTTCTCCACACATACAAAGGGCAAGTTTTCACACCTGTAGCAAGGGGATGCCTTCTCCACACATACAAACGGCACGTTTTCACACCTGTAGCAAGGGGATGCCTTCTCCATACATACAAAGGGCATATGTTTTCACACCTGTAGCAAGGGGATGCCTTCTGCACACATACAAAGGGCACGTTTTCACACCTGTAGCAAGGGGATGCCTTCTCCACACATACAAAGGGCACGTTTTCACATCTAGCAAGGGAATGCCTTCTCCACACATACAAAGGGCACGTTTTCACACCTGTAGCAAGGGGATGCCTTCTCACACATACAAAGGGCAGTTTTCACACCTGTAGCAAGGGGATGCCTTCTCCACACATACAAAGGGCACGTTTTCACACCTGTAGCAAGGAGATGCCTTCTCCACACACACAAAGCCGAAGTAGCCTCTCTTGCCTCCAAGCCGGGAGCTTCTTCGATGCTTGTACTCACAGCAGGAGCTGAGTCTGGTCACTTGTATCCCATTCACAAAAAAGGTGAGGCTAAACGGGAAGCCATGGTGCCGCTTGGAGATAAACTGAAAGTTGTCTGGAATGAAAAAGAAATGCCTAAGTGAAAGTACCAAGCTTTGGGCTGGCATCTTATAAATCACAGATTGCTTTTCATAACGTTGTACAATATGATGCTTCAGAACATTTTTTTTTTACACTGAGGACATTTTTTTCCCCTGTGCAGACTATTTTGTTTATTTTGGAACCCAGGTCCTCCACATCAGTCAAGCACCCTGCTGCTAAGCTGTTCTCCAGCCCTCTTTTCTCTCTAACTTTGTGGCAGGCCTGGGAACTTATAATTCTCCTGTCTCAAGCCCCTTGAGTGCCTGGAATTATAGTGCATGACTTGATTTGAGGATAACTTTAATCACAAATTATTCTATTACTTTTATTTATAATAAATACACCAAATCTCTTTTGTTTTTTGTATTGTTTTATTTTTAATTTATTTATTTATATTTTTTTATCAAATCTAGACCCTGTCCCCCCATCCCCCCACCCCAACCACCGAGAGGCTCATGTTATGGTTCAAACAAGCTTTCATCTCTTTCTCATCTTCTCACTACATCCTCCATGGGAAGTTCTTTTTGAGCAGAAGTTCACTGTTTCAGTCAGTTCATTTGATGCAGTATAAAATACTGTTGGTTGTTTTGTTGTTGTTGTTGTTGTTTTTGTTGTTTCCAATGCATATTCCCAACTGCTTGGACAAAAGCTCAAGGGGCATGTCATCAAGAAATAACTTACAACTAGTAATTGGCACTAGCAATCCACAGATAGGATAACATGTCGTGTTTGTTTTTCTAGGACTGTGTTACTTCACTACTCAGAACATAAATAGTCCTCTAGCTCCAGCCCCGCCATTTTCCTGCAAAAAAGCTACATTATGTCATCTTTATTTTTACTGGCATGAAACTACATTGTGTAGAGGTACCACATTTTCTCTGATCCACAATATCATATTGAGGGACATTTGGGTGTTCCGAGCTCCTTGCTATTGTGAAGAGAACTGAAATAAACATGGCTGTGCATGTATCCCTGGGGTGGGGTAGAGTCTTGAGGGTACATGCCTAGGAGTGGTATGGCTGGGCAGATGGCAATTTCATCCAAGTCTTCCAAGGTTCCCCCACTGCTTTCCATAGTGGCCTGTATGAGTTTACATCCCACCAGCAGTGGGTGAGTGTTCCCTTTCCCCCAACCCCTCCAGCACTTGGTGATCATTTGTTTTTTGATCCGAACCAGTCTTATTGAGTAAGATGATACTTAAAGTGGGTTTGATTTGCATTTCCTTAATGATTAGTCATATTGAACATTTCTTAAGGTGTTTCTCAGCCATCTCTAATTCCTCACTTGTGAAGTATCTGTTCAGCTCTTTGCTCCATCTATATTTATTTATTTATTTATTTTGGAACGCACTTTTATTCTTTTTTAATGTAACAGTTTTTAATTATACAAATTATGAGTCATTTAAGTGTCATACTTAGTATCTCTTCCTAGTTGCTCCATCTATTGAGTGGGTTCATTTGTTTTCTTTTCTTCTTGTTTTTTGAGTAGTTTTATACATCTGGAAATCAAGGCTTTGGTCAGATGTATCTGCGTGAAGGTTTCCTCCCACTCTGTGGGATTCCTCTTCATCACTTCCTTGATTGTTGTCTTTGTGTGTTAGAAGCTTTTGAGTTATATGAGGTCCCATTTGTCAATGTCAAACTTAATTCTTTGTGAGCTCTGCCTGATTTAGGAAGTCTGTTCCTATGCCTATGTCCTTGCGTAGTCTGCTGCCAACTTTTCTTCTATCACCTTCAAGTGGGGTTTCACTTGAGGTCTTTTAATCCAGCTTGGAGTTGACTTTTTGTACAGGGCGAGAGGTAGGGGTTTAATTTCGTTCTTGTACAAGTTGGTGATCCAGTTTTGGCCAACACCACTTGCTGAAGATGCTGTCCTTTTTTCTCTCCATTGTGCCTTCTTGGCCCCCTTGTCAAGCATGGAATGGCTGAAATTTTACGTGCTCAGGTTTGGATCTTCATTTTTTGTTCTGGTCAACGGTCTGTTTTTGTTCCAGTATCAAGTTGTTTTTATGACTATAGCCCTGTAGTGTATTGAAGTCTGGTATAGAGGAGCCCACTGTATCTCTTGTCTTCTCAGGTTTTTGTTTTGCTATGTTGGGGTCTTTTGTTTTTCCAAATGAATTAAGAACTTTTTTTTTTTCACAAAGCCTGTGAAGAAACTCTTGGGGATTTTGATTGGGATTGTCTTAAATCTATACAAGTTTTCGGTAGAATGGACATTTTTACAGTGTTATTTTTCCCAATCCATAAGCAGGGGAGGTTTCCATTCTCTTCTGATAGTCTTCTTCAATTTTTCTTTCTTT
Source organism: Rhizomys pruinosus (assembly GCA_009823505.1). NCBI lineage: Eukaryota > Metazoa > Chordata > Mammalia > Rodentia > Spalacidae > Rhizomys > Rhizomys pruinosus. The sequence goes on from VZQC01004351.1 coordinate 70,475, forward strand.
AAAGGATTTTCAGATATTCATCCATTTTCAGATTTTCAAACTGGTAGATAATCATAGGTTTTCAAAGAATCCAGAATGATTTCTGGATCTTTCCTGGTCTGTATTGGATATTTCCTTTCCTTTTAATAAAATTTATTTATTTATATTTTTTTTTATCAAAATCTGACCAGTGTCCCCCTTCCATCCCCCCACCCCACACCAGAGCTCATGCATTCTGCCAAACATGCTTTTCTGCTTTTGTTTTTTTGAGCGGGTTCTCCCTCTAGCTCCAGCTGGCCTAGAACTCACTCTGTTGACCAGGCTGGCCTTGGAGTCACAGAGTTCCGCCTGCCTCTGCCTCCTGAGTGCTAGGATTAAAGGCGTGTGCCACAATGCCTGGCTTAAAGAGGGTTCTTAGCCACCATGTGGGTGCTGGGAATTGAACTCTGGTCCTCTGCAAGAGCAGTTAGAGCTCTTAACTGCTGAGTCGTCTCTCCAGCTCCCAAATCTCCTTCAAAAACAGTCAATGGCGTGCACTAAGACAACCGTGTCTAACATCACATGAACACATAGTTTACGCATGGTATGTGATCGTCTGAGCTCTGTAGTTTCTCAACAGTGACAGACTGGGGACATGCCTATTGCCTGTTTCCACACATGGAATTAAGGCGTGGAGGGCTTCAGTAATTTAAGGACAGTCACGCAGTAAATAAGACAGAGTTAGTGCGCAAACTGTCTCCCTCAAGCCTATGCTTCTCTCCTGTTATCTATTGATAAAAACATGGAGAGAAGGGCTACTATGATGCCGCGTAAAATGTCTGGATGCAGCTGGGGAGCTGGGGCCGTGAAGCAGGACCCAGGCGCTGGGCCAGGAGGGGTCCGGAGAGTCCGGCGCCAGGCGGCTGCAAACCTTTGTGTGGCAGAACCCAAAGCCACACCTGGGCAGTAGCTTGGGACCTGGGGGCCTTTGAGATCGAGGGACCCATGGCTTCTGGAGCCAAGGGTCCGGAGAGTCCCGCGCCAGGCCTGGCTGCACCTTTGGGCAGGATACCAGGAAGCCACCTGGCGAGTAGCTTGGGACGCTGGGGCCTGAGGCTGACCCAGGCGCTGGGCCAGAGGAGGGTCCGGAGAGTCCAGGCGGCCAGGGCGGCTGCACCTTGGGCAGGATAACCCAGAACCACCTGGGCGATTGGCGTGGTTGCTGGTGCCCTGAGAGCGGTGACCCAGGCGCTGGAGGCCAAGGGTCCCGGAAGTCCTGCGGGCCATGGGCGGCGCGCCTTTGGCGCAGGATACCTAGAAGCACCTGGGCGAGTACTTGGGAGCTGGGGCCCTGAGAGACGGATACCCAGCTCTTTGGCCAGATGGTCCTAGAGGTCCTGCATGGCTGTGCTGTTCAGCCTTTTTGGCTATGAACCCAGACCGACTGTCGTTAGCTTGGGAGCTGGGGCCCTTGAGAGCGGGACCCAGGCGCTGGGCCAGAGGGTCCCTGGAGCAGTCGCTGCTGCCATCTGCTCCCTTTGCTCTTATACCGAGAAGCCACCTCGGGGCGAGTAGTCTTGGGGCTGGGGGCCCCCATTGAGACAGGGATCCCCGCTCTTTATCCCAGGGTCGTGGATATCTGGCGCGCCAGGTCGGCTCACCTTTGCAATATTCCTCCAGAATGCCACCTTATTCGTTTGCAGAGTTAGCTTGGAGCGGAGAGCGGATACGTCCCTCGCAGGCGCGGCCAGAGGGTCCGTGAAGTCCTGCCGGCCCAGGGCGGCGAGCGCCTTTGAGCAGCCTCCGGGGCGCAGGGCTAATAGCTACCCCCACCCTACTCCCCCACGCCCGCTAACCCCCACCCCCGCACCCCCCCCAACCCACCCTCCGTGGATAACCTTCAGAACAGAAGAAGAGTGCTATTAGGCTTTCCAATACCTATAATAGCAGAAATTGAAAAACAGACAAGTCCATACTCCATAAACAAGTAGTGAGGAATTGAACAACAACAACACAAAAAGTTAATCTGAAGGAGGTAAAGCAAACCTGTCCCTGCATTTTTGTGATCTAACCACAAAGTGGACCCACATGCCAGGGACACGACGAAGGGGACAACAATGGGAAGACACAGATAATCCTGCACAAGCCTCTAAGCCAACCGTAGGAGAATGTACAATGGGAACCCCTTGGAGGAGACACCAAGGAACATATCTTAGAGGAAAATTGCAAAGACCTATGCAGAAAATTAAAGAAGAAGAGGAATTCAGAGAAATAAAGAAGAGAATGAAAAACAAAAAGAAAAAAAAAAAAAAAACTAGAGAAAAGACAAATCAGAAAGAAATAAAGGAACAGATTGACAAAATCCGGAAAGAACTAGAGGGGAAAAAAAAAATAAGAATATAGAGTAACTAAAGAGATCGAGAATGAAAAACTCAAAAAGGACCTAGAGGGATAAACAATGACAAACGTTCAGAAAGAACTAAAGGAACAACCAACAAACTCCAGAAAGAACTAGGAGAAAAAAAAAACTCCGAAGGGATATAGAAACAACTGAAAAAGGAAGCCCACCAAACGAAGAAAGGAGCATCCAAAGAGGATCTGAGAAGCTCACCAAGAAGAGAACATTGGAGGAGCTCAAAAAGGAATGGAAGATCTAAAGAAAAACAGACAGTTAGAAATGAAAAATGAATAACGAACACACAGGCAAGTCCGAAAAAAAGGAAAGAAGCCCAAGAAGTAGAATGGAGGAAAGCAGAACAAAGAATACTGAGATCAGTGGAAGTATAACACAGAGCAATTAGAAAAGCTCAATGAAGACTAATAGAAAAATATGTAAAATATACACAACGGTGAGAACAACCAGGAAATAAGGGGACACTATGAAAAAGGTCAAACGGCCGTCATAGGGATGGAGGAAGGAAAAGAATCTCAAGAAATGGTATTGAGCAGATCTTCAAAAGAATAATAGAATGAAAACTTCCCAAACTAAAATAGAAAAGATAGACAAACCCTAACAAATAACAAGAAGCAACTAGGACCTCAATTAAGGAAAAGAAGCCCATGACCAATAAAGAAAGCACATAGGACCCCAGAGCAGACAGAAATATCATAAAATAAACACCCCACGACGACGCTGGGCGCGACGGGGGAACACCCGCAACTGACGCCATATGATTATTAAAGTGCTAGATGCCCAAAATAAATACAAAATTCTGAGGCTACAAAAGAAAAACAAGTCCACATACAAAATGGAAAACCATCAGAATTATACAGGCAAACTGACGTCTGTTCTCGGGTTTCCTTTCCGAAACATAGCTTTACATAACAAACAACTGACTTTCTCAACTGCTTCTTTTCTTTGGACTTCTTTTCGCCTCAAACCATGAAAGCCAGAAGAAACTGTACCAAAGTATTCCCAGTGTTAGAGGACTAATTACTACGGATGCCAACCCAAATACTTTACCCAGCAAAAATTTTGACTATACTTGAAGGAGAAAAAAAANCCCCACAGAGTAGATAGGGACTGCAGAACAGGTGTCCTCTGCCCCCCAACTCACACAGTCATGAACATCCCCACAGAGTAGATAGGGACTGCAGAACAGGTGTCCTCTGCCCCCCAACTCACACAGTCATGAACATCCCCACAGAGTAGACAGGGACTGCAGAACTGGTGTCCTCTGCCCCCCAACTCACACAGTCATGAACATCCCCACAGAGTAGATAGGGACTGAAGAACAGTTGACCTCTGCCACCCCCCCAAACTCACACAGGCATGAGCACCCCCACGCATGCATGAACATACAACACAATACCTACAAATAAAAATGTATTTTTAACTGTGACATTAAACATTTTGATAATGACACATTAGTTAGAGCTATCCCAATTCTAAGCCACGTTCAATTCCCTTTGGACTTGAGCCCTTTTTTCTGTCACCCTTCCAAACATCCTACCAATAAATTAAGAACTGATGCTTGCAATGTCACTTTTAGTCATTCCCAAATCTTAATATTCTCTGTAACAAAGTCCCACCCCAGAGGCCCTCTGCAGAAGGACTCTGTATTCCACTGCATGTGAATACCTCCCACAGCCCCTGAACTAGCTCCACCTCTCTGTTGCACACACCTTTTCTATCATGGCTCTTATTGAAGTATGTTAAAACATGGCCACACTGAAGCTTTCAAAACTTCATGTACTGTGGGGTTTGTTTACCTGACAGGCTTATTAGGAGACAAACTCCAACCCTTTCTCAAGAGGTTCCCATTCAGAAGGTCTGGACTAAGGAATAACTCTACTGAGGAGTTTATGGTGCCTCTCTGCTGGGCCTGGCTTCTGGAACCCCGATCCAGATGCCTGCTATGGGGTATAATTGAGAAGTCCACATCCACCAAAGCTCCTCTTACTCATCTGAGCTTCTTCAGATGACACAACAATGGCAAAAGAGGCCCCCAAATAGTTATCATTTTAGCCCTTTTCCTGTAGTCATTGAGAAATTCTATAACATACTGTGCCCACACAAACCTTTCTAAACCAGTTGAAATTTGTCCTAAAGAATTCAATGTACTAGAAAAATTATCATGTCCACCTTTGTAGTCATGTTGAGGAATTAAAGTAGGAAAGAGAAAACTGAAAGGCTAGCATGGGGAAAAGCTAAGACACGATAGCCAGTGGTGCCACCCAGCTTCAAATGAACAGTTTCCTCAACTAGTGGTAGAAAGCAAGTCCAAGTCGGATATCATCACAGAACCTGAGCCCATGACCTTATCACAGGACTGGAGCCCATGACCTCATCACAGGACCCGAGCCAATACTGACATGCTGTGACCCACTCTGCTGCAGTTTGCACCTCAGAACTTCTGAAGTGCCCAGCCCAGAAAAAGGGTACACTCAAGAAAATGTACAAAGAGGCCAGAGAGCTGGCTCAGGGGTTCAGAGTCCTTGCTACTCTTGCAAAGGACCCAAGTCTCATTCCCAGTACCCAGATCCATCAGGTGGCTGGCAGTTACCTTAACCTGCAACTCCAGCTCTGAGGCCATTCTCTGACCTCAGCAGGCACACTCTCCAACAGAATCACACACACACACACGCACGCACACACACACAGAGAGAGAGAGAGAGAGAGAGAGAGAGAGAGAGAGAGAGAGAGAGAGAAATTTTAAAATCATTTTTTTAAGGGATCAGAGATCTCCCAAGACCACGTGAAGCACAGGTAGGGAGGAGCTGGGTGCTACAGCAAGGCGGATTGTTGTTTGATTTAATTTAGTTGTCTGGCTTGATTGGCTTTTGTGGTTGTGGGGGCAGAGTTATCCTCCCAGCTGGTATAAAAGGTGGGTTTGTGTGAGTCTTGAGATCGGAGATCTCCCAAGACCACCTGAAGCACAGGTACAGGGACACAGGCTAAAGAGCAAGCCCCCGCCCTCCCAGCCAACTGTAATTACCAAAGGAAGGAGTGTCCAAGTGGATTCTTTGGAGAACCTTCACAACAGAAAGGGACCAGTGAGTTGGACTTCCAACAGAAAGCCTAAAGCTTAGAGAAGCCAACACTCCACAAAGCAAGGAGAAAAGGGAAAGAAAAAAAAAATCAATCAAACAAACAATGAAGCCATCTGAAGGAGGCAAGCAAAGCAAGTCTTCAACACAGTGAAGAGGCATTTGGGACCCACATTGGAATACAGGCAAGGAGAAGCCTGTATGCCCGGAACATAAAGAAGAGACAACATGGAAAAGGTGCAGGATAATCCCAAACCAAGCTCTACCAACCCTGTGGAAGATACCTACAGTGGGATCCCCCTGGGGATGGCCCAGGACACAGATATCAAAAGTACAGTTGTGAGCATACTTAAACAAGTCCAGGAGTATAAAGAGCAAATCAAAGAATTAAGGAAAGAGAATGAAGAACTCAAGAAGGACCTAGAGAGAGAGAATGACAGACTCCAGAAGGAAGTGGAAACACTGAAAAGATCCTATGCTGAAAAAGATAAGAAAACCAACCAGCAAAGCAAAGAGCTATAGGAAGAGATTGAGAAGCTCCAAAAGGAAGTGGAAATACTAAAGAAATCAGAAGAGGAAATGAAAAAGGAAATCAAACATTCATTCAATCAAGAGGAAAGAAATGGAAAAAGCCTCAGAAGCATAATGGAGGAAGCAGAACAAAGAATATCAGACCTGGAAGATAACACAGAACAACTAAAAACCTCAAGCAAAGATAATGAAAAATTTAAAAATACACAAAAGTGGAACAACCAGGAATTATGGGACCTTATAAAAAGATCAAACCTCCACATCATAGGAACAGAGGAAGGAGAAGAATCCCAAGAGAATGGTATTGATCAGATCTTCAACAGAATAGATGAAAATTTCCCCAAACTAAAAAAAGACAAACCAATACAAATACAAGAGGCACACAGAACTCCAAACATACAAGATCAGAAAAGAAACTCTCCATGCCACATCATAGTTAAAATGCTAGACACCCAAAACAAAGACAAAATCCTTAAAAGCCACAAGAGAAAAACAAGTGGCCTATAAGGGGAACCTATCAGAATTACAACTGACTTCTCAGTGCAAACTATGAAAGCAAGAAGAACGTAGAGCAAAGCATTCCCAGTGTTAAAGGACTATAGATGCCAACCCAGGTTACTATATCCAGCAAAAATGTCGATTATAATTGAAGGAGAGAGAAAACCTTCCATGACATAAACAAGATGAAAGAATAAATGTCTGGAAAACCAACCCTTCAGACAATATTTGAAGCAATTCAAAGGACAGAAGAAAGGAGCAACCATCCCCAGACACCTAGAAAAAGAAATCAATAAAAGCATAACTGCAAAGGTAGAAAACTAAACCAAAACCGCAAATGGATAATAAGGCAAAAGGAAGCAACACAGTCATAACCTTAAATATTAATGGACTAAACTCTCCAATCAAAAGACACAGACTGGGAGACTGGATTAGGAAACAGAACCCATTGATACGCTGTCTATAAGAAATGCATCTTAGCTGGGCGTGGTGGTGCACGCCTTTAATCCTAGCACTTGGGAGGCAGAGATAGGCGGATATTTTTTTTTNATGTCCATTCTACCCAAAGTCTTGTATAGATTTAATGTAATCCCAATGAAAATTCTCAAGAGTTTCTTCACAGGCTTGGAAAAAAAAGGTCTTAAATTCATTTGGAAAAACAAAAGACCCTGAATAGCCAAAACAACCCTGAGTGAAAAGAGCAACACAGGGCTGATCTCTATACCAGACTTCGAGCTATACTACAGGGTTATAGTCATAAAAACAGCCTGGCACTGGCACAAAAATAGACCTGTTGACCAATCGAACAAAACTGAAGATCCAAACTTGAGCACATACAATTTCAGCCATCTCATACTTGACAAGGGGGCCAAGAAGACACAATGGAGAAAAGACAGCATCTTCAGCAAGTGGTGTTGGCAAAACTGGATCACCACTTGTAGAAGAATGAAATTAAACCCCTACCTCTCACCCTGTACAAAACTCAACTCCAGATGGATCAAAGACCTCAATGTGAAACCCCAAACTCTGAAGGTGATAGAAGAAAAAGTTAGCAGCAGACAGTGTAGGAAAAGAATTCCTAAATCAGACAGCAGCTGAGCAAGATTTAAGGTTGATAATTAACAAATGGGACCTCATTAAACTCAAAAGCTTCTGTACATCAAAAACAATCAAGGAAGTGAGGAGAAATCCCACAGAGTGGGAGCAAAACTTCACTGCAGATACATCTGACAAAGCATTGATTTCCAGAATATATAAACTACTCAAAAAACAAAGAAGAAAGAAAACAAATGACCCACTCAATAGATGGAGCAAAGACCTGAACAGAGACTTCACAAGTGAAGAATTAGAGATGGCTGAGAAACACCTTAAGAAGTGTTCAACATGACTAATCATTAAGGAAATGCAAATCAAAACCAATTTAAGATATCATCTTACTCCAATAAGACTGGCTAGGATCAAGAAAACAAATGATACCTAGTGCTGGAGGGGTTGTGGGGAAAGGGGAACACTCATCCACTGCTGGTGGGAATGTAAACTCATACAGCCACTATGGAAAGCAATGTGGAGAAGCCTTGGAAGACTTGGAATGAACTTGTCACCCGACCCAGACATACCGCTCCTGGGCATGTACCCAGAAGTCTCACCCCACCACAGAGATACATGCACAGCCATGTTTATTTCAGTTCTCTTCACAATAGCAAGGAGCTGGAACCAACCCAAGTGCCCCTCAACTGATGTGTGGATAGAGAAAATGTGGTACATCTACATAATGGAGGTCTATGCAGCAGTAAAGAAAGATGACCTCATGAGCTTTGCAGGTAAATGGCTGGAGCTAGAAGATATTATGCTGACTGAAGTAACAGAGTCCCAGAAAAACAAACGACGAATGGTATCCCTCATCTGTGGATGCTAGCACCAATTACGTAATTGTATGGCAAACTGAGCAACGTCAATATGATCTGAAAACAACTGTGCTCTTATATTTTAGTAACCCGTAAAAAATAAACAAAGGAAAAAATCCTTTTTAAAAAGAAAATGTAGGGAAAGGACACAAGAAATCAGTTGCTAGTTGTCGCAACCCTTCTATTCTGTGCCTGTCTGGAGAGCACATGCAACAATTATTGACTTGGTTCTTGGTTTTCAAACCCACTCAACAAGAATTAGTGTCATCTGCCTTTGCCTTTGCTCTTTATTTCATAATTTTATATCTTAAGATACAATGAGGTCTTCCAACCCTGACTTGGTGCCTTCTTCATAGAGTAGTCAAAATAATAGAACAGAGAGCACAGTTTCAGTCTGTGTCAGCCTTCATTGAACAGTTACACCTCTTGATACTGAGGATGTCAGAAACAGGGGAGGTCCCCAATCAAATCATGTCATAATGTGGAATGTTAAAAAGGACCATATTAAGGCCTATACAGTCAAATTTGTATCCACAAATGGCCTTCAGTGTTGGTCTGTACAGTAAGGCCTGGTCAAACTATAACCTAACCATCACACACTTAAAGAAAACCAACATAAGCCCCCTGGTGGCACATGCCTTTAATCCCAGCATTTGGGAGGCAGAGGTAGGTGGATCTCTGTGGGTTCAAGGCCAGACTGGTCTACAGAGCGAGCTCCAGGATACCTGGTACTAAAAGGGAGATCCTGTCTCAAAAATACCAAAAAAAAAAAAAAAAAAAAAAAAAAAAAAAAAAAAAAAAAAAAAAAAAAAAAAAAAAAAAAAAAAAAAAAAAAAAAAAAAAAAAAAAAAAAAAAAAAAACAAATATATACAAAAAAAAAAAAAAAAAAAAAAAAAATGCCGGGCGTGGTGGTGCATGCCTTTAATCCCAGCATTTGGGAGGCAGAGGTAGGTGGATCTCTGTGGGTTCAAGGCCAGACTGGTCTACAGAGCAAGCTCCAGGACAGCTGGGGATACAAGAGACCCTGTCTTGAAAAGACAAAAAAAAAAAGATAAAGAAAACCAACATAAGACAGAGTATATCAAATCTAATGGGGGGCTATCAAAGGAGTCCAGGTAGGGGAAGGGAGGTCTAAATATGATCAAAATATATTGTGTGAAATTCTCAAAATGTCAATAAAAAGTTAAAAGCAATTTATATAACATTTGCAAAGTAGAGTCATTGATTTCTTGCTGGCAGTAGTTATCACTGTTTGAGTTGCTAAAGGAAAAACATACACTTTCTCCATGTATCTATATCTTTATATTGTATCTGTGTGTGTGCTGTATGTGAATATGTGTGTGTTTGTGTGTAGTGAAATTTCAAAAATCTGTAATTCAGCCACAAAAAGCATAATTAGTGCACTTGTCTTGTGGGGTGAGATAAATCCTTTCTCTTCTTAAAAATTTATCTCTGGGCCCCCTCCTCACCTCCAGGGATCCAGAAGTTGTATTTGCAATGTAGCTTTCTCTTCCACAATCCCTTGTGCCCTTTCTTTCCAACTCAGGCATGGCAGAATGGTTCCCACAAAGAAGTGGAGTGAGAAAGGCCATTCTGTCATCAATGAGGTGGTGACCCAGGAGTCAAGAAGCATGCACCTCAGCCACTCAGAAAAATCAGAAATTTTCCATGAGAGAGGTGGGTACTCTAGATGTAAGTAATGATACCAGGTTTAACAAAGCTGTTTAAGCCAAGGAGTAAGGGATATTCCATATCAAATGTGTGCATCATTTGTCCAGAAGAACTTAATGAGGATGAGGAGTCACCAGACAAGTTGTATACTTTGGTAACCTAAGGCCCTGTTACTGCATTCAAAAGTCAGTCAATGCAGATGAGAAGTATCTGCTTAAAATGGACAGCATTTAATTCATGCAAAGTTAGACTTAAAGTAGTAAAAACAGTGAGAATCTGTTATCTGGGATTTCTCTATTCCCACACCCATTGCCTTTCCTCCACAATAGCTCTAAGTGGGGACTGACCTGATATAATATAGAAGACAAAACGGAAAAAAAAACCCTTGACCTATGCCATTTCTAGTACTAAGCAGCATCTCTGAGAAGATGCCAGGGAAGGTCAGAGGTTCCCTGAGACTGGAATCCTAATTAGGAAAAGCAACAGGCCAGAAACTTAGCAGGGAGGCGCAGGTGAGGCGTTGAACAGGGCCTTACAGGCTCTCTGTGTGACCTCAGGTGAGGCATTGAACAGGGCCTCCCAGGCTCTCTGTGTGACCTCAGGTGAGGCATTGAACAGGGCCTCCCAGGCTCTCTGTGTGACCTCAGGTGAGGCGTTGAGCAGGGCCTCCCAGGCTCTCTGTGTGACCTCAGGTTTCTGGAAGCAGTCTGGGTCTGAGTGGGCTCCACCTATTTCATGAATCCCAGCTACCTCCATTTTCACTCAGGCACAGAAGAAATAAGAAACAGCAGCTGGAGAAACAGAGTTGGACCAGAAAAGCTGCCTGAACTTGGAATGTTTTCTCGGAACCTCTGAAATTTAGGATCACTCAGAACTTTGGGGGAATGGCTATATTTAGATATCACTTAGGCTTCAGAGAGATCATTAGTGGAGGATCAGGAAGAAGTCCCTGGCGTTTGGGTTGCCTGATGTTCCCACAGGAAGAAACATTCAGAGATGCTCAAAGATGCCCACAGGAAGGCAGCAGCAAGCACCACTAACAACAAAGCCACCAGCAAAGGACCCCTGGGGACCCCCAGGAGCTCCAGAGGAAGAAACAAGGAAGGTTGCTCCCCAGAGCTCCGCAGGGAACGCATCCTGGCAGCACTTCTTTGTGGAATTCTGGCCTCCAGACCTGAGAGAGGATGAAGTTCTGTTGTTTTATACCTTCATTTAGAAGACACTTGTTTTCTTAGCTCTAGGAGTACCACACAGCAACTAACAGAGGGTCTAAGCCCCTGACAACTTGATGAACACTGATCTGTGAAATCACATACCACAGAGATGAAGCCTAAGAGCAGGAACGGAATGTTCAAAAATCAGAACAAAACATCACCAGCTTCACCCCTGTGTATCCTGAGGTAATAGGGATAAAATCACATTTATATGGTTACCAAACAGAAAAAAAAAAAACCTCCCAACATAAAAGTACCATAATTCATAGTATTTATAATACAAAAATAATTCAAAAAAATAGAGTACATGGAAACAGGAAAGTGTTACCCATGTGGAGGACAGGGGTGATTAAAACCACCCTAAAGATCCAGCCCAGAGAATGACATTGCGTGTGGGCAAAAACATGGCAGAGTGCATCCTGGTGTTCATAGTCCCAAACTCCATCCACTGGAGATGGAGAAAAGAGCCATCTACCCACATGGGCCTATCTTCTGAACAGCAAGGAGAACTGCTGCTTATAGGGCAAACTGAAACTGGGACAGGAAGGATTTCCAACATCAGATTGTACATTTGGGCATATTTACATAGAGGTGAAACTGCTAAGAATCCATAATCTAACATCTGAAATTTCCAAACTCTGAAACTCTATGTCATGAGGTCAGTATATTACAAATGCAAGACTTCAGAAATACTACATTGAGTACAAGAAGCAAGACTTCAGAAATACTACACTGAGTACAAGAAGCAAGGCACTGCATAGTTGGATTTATATGAAATGTGTAGGAAAGAAAGTCAGTAGAGGTAGGAAGCTGCCCACAGAAACAGCAGACAGTTAGGATAAGGTGATAAAAGTCACTTGTGAGGAAGCCGAGAAGCTCTAACCAGAACTAAAAAGTGAGTGAAATTTGAATTTAAAAGGAAGGAAATTGGGAAAAGAAGAGTCTCTGTGTAGCCCAACAGGAGGTTGGGGGGAGAAGGAAGAGAATATTAAAGAGTACAATCAGATCTTAAGAAACTTAAGAAAAATGGGGCCTAAAAGAGTAGTAGGTCAGAAAATCAATTACACATTCTTTGCCTCCACATGAGTCCAAGAGCTAAAGTTTCTTTTGTCTGAAAGGATAAACATGGCAGGTCAAATGCCTCAGAAGAAAATGTAGTCTTTATGAGAAGCAAAAATATTCAGCAACTTTGTAAGTATATAAAAGGCATCTTGTGTCTCAGACTATAACAATCTAATACAACAGACTCGGTGACTTACTTTGGGAGTAAAAGATGCTCTGCCCACACTGCTGCATAATTTTTATTGTTATTCTTAATTTTCCAAAAGCAAGAAAAATTTTTAAATGCTGCGTTTTAGTGAATGTACTACTCGAAGCATATGAAAATAGGCCTTTATTTTTTTTCATTATATATCTTTTAAAAACCTATTCACATTTCAAAGAATCACAGTAGCTTTGATTTGCTAAAAGGGCAGATTCTTTTTTAGTCTGGACAAATTACTAAGATTATTGAACCTCAAGAAAGCCCCCACTTTTCAATGTTGAGCAATTACCCTCCTGGTAATCCAGGCACCTGAGGCCATATGACAGCAGGGGCAGGATCCATCCTGTTATTTAAGACTCTCCAGTGCCACAACACAAAATCCCAGGGTCACTGTGGAATGCAAGAATCACTCCTGCCTGGCAGTGCCTTTTTGTCCCAGACTTTGGGTCTGTACCCTTTGCATGCTCTGTGTTGTTTACTGCATCCAGCCAAGACTCTTTTCATTTCATCAGTCACACTGTCCACTAAATAAATGGTGATAAAAGCAACATGCTGAATCAAATGTGATCTGGGAGCCAGGAAAAAGTTTTATGTTAATTCTTATTTTACATTATAGCTAATTTCAGTAATTCTCCTATTGGTACTTTTTTTGTTGTTTTTGAGACAGGGTTTCCCTGCAGCAACAGCTGGCCTAGAACTTGCTATATAGACCAGGCTGGCCTTGAACCCACAAAGATCCAATTCCCTCTGCCTCCCCAGTGCTGGGATTAAAGGCATACACCACCACACCCAGCTGAACATTGCACTTTTTTTTTTCAGGGAGAGTAATTTTTTTTAATTATATTTTAAGGGATTCACAATATAAGAACACAGTTGTTTTCAAATCACATTGAGGTTGCTCAGTTTGCCATACAGTTAGGCAATTGGTGCTAGCATCCACAGATGAGGGACAACATTCATCCTTTGTTTTTCTGGGACTATGATACTTCACTCAGCATGATATCTTCTAGTTCCAGCCATTTACCTGCAAAACTCATGATGTCGTCTTTCTTTACTGCTGCATAGAACTCCATTGTGTAGATGTACCACATTTTCTCTACCCACTCATCAGTTGAGGGGCACATGGGTTGGTTCCAGCTCCTTGCTATTGTGAAGAGAGCTTCAATGAACATGGCTGTGCATGTATCTCTGTGGTAAGATGAGTCTTGTGGGTACATGCCCAGGAGTGGTATGGCTGGGTCAGGTGGCAAGTTCATCCCAAGCCTTCCAAGGGTTCTCCACATTGCTTTCCATAGTGGCTGTATGAGTTTACATTCCCACCAGCAGTGGATGAGTGTTCTCCTTTCCCCACAACCTCTCCAGCACTTGGTGTCATTTGTTTTCTTGATCCTACCAGTCTTATTGGAGTAAGATGATATCTTAGAGTGGTTTTGATTTGCATTTCCTTAATGATTAATGATGTTGAACACTTCTTAAGATGTTTCTCAGCCATCTCTAATTCCTCACTGGTGAAATCTCTGTGCAGCTCCTTGCTCCACCTATTGAGTGGGTCATTTGTTTTCTTTCTTGGTTTTTGAGTAGTTTATATATTCTGGAAATCAATGCTTTGTCAGATGTATCTGCAGTGAAGGTTTACTCCCACTCTGTGGGATTTCTCCTCACTTCCTTGATTGTTTCTTTTGATGTACAGAAGCTTTTGAATTTAATGAGGTCCCATTTGTCAATTGTCAACCTTAAATATTGCGCAGCTGCTGTCTGATTTAGGAAGTCTTTTCCTACACCTATGTCCTGTAGTCTGCTGCCAACTTTTTCTTCTATTGCCTTCAGAGTTTGGGGTTTCACATTGAGGTCTTTAATCCATCTGGAGTTGACTTTTGTACAGGGTGAGAGGTAGGGGTTTAATATCATTCTTGTACAAGTGGTGATCCAGTTTTGCCAACACCACTTGCTGAAGATGCTGTCTTTTCTCCATTGTGTCTTCTTGGCTCCCTTGTCAAATATGAGATGGCTGAAATGGTATGTGCTCAGGTTTGGATCTTCGGTTTTGTTCCATTGGTCAACAGGTCTGTTTTTGTGTCAGTACCAGGCTGTTTTTATAACTATAGCCCTGTAGTATAGTTTGAAGTCTGGTATAGAGATACCCCCTATGTTGCTCTTTTCACTCAGGGTTGTTTTGGCTCTTCTGGGTCTTTTTTTTCCAAATGAAATTAAAAACTATTTTAAAAAAAAAAAAAAAAAAAAAACTCTTGGGGATTTTCACTTGGGATGCATTAAATCTATACACGAGTTTCGGTACGAATGGGACATTTTTACAATGTAATTTTCCCACTCCATGAGCATGGGAAGGTTTTCCATCTTATGATGTCATCTCATTTCTTTCTTTAAGGGTTTAAAAATTTTTGTTGTAGAGATCTTGGTGTCTTTGGTTAGGTTTGTTCCTAGGTATTTATTGTTTCTGAGGCTATTATGATTGGGAAGGTTTCCTGATTCTTTCTTCATTGCTTTTTGGTGGTGTAAACGAAACGGCTACTGGCTTTTTCTCGTTAACCTTTGTTCACCGCCTCTTTCTGAAGCTGTTGATCGTTTCTAGGACTTTTGCTGGTGGCGTTTTTGCCTCCCTATGGAATCACCACCTCACCTCACTCAGCCAACATAGGGCTAGCTCAACCCCTTCCTCTTTTTTCCACCTTTTGTCCACTCCTGTATATTTCCTCTTTTGTCTTACTTGCTCTGGAGTGTGTCACGCACTATTTTGACATAAGGTGGTGCAGGGCGAGGAATGTTTTCATTTCCCCATTAGGATATATGTGGCTGTGGGTTTCCTTTATATGGATTTGGAATACATTGAGGATGATGCCCTCCAGTCCAATTCCGTCTGAGGACCTTTAAGCAGGAAGGGATGCGAGATTTTGTCAAAAGTTATTTCTGCATCAATTGGATGATGGAGACTGGCTTTTGGTCTTTCAGTCCATTTTTAGTTTGTGTTTTTTTTTTCATAATTTTGATGTTGCCGCTGCCCTGCAATCTCTGTAATGATCTAACTTGGTCATGAATGGAATGGATCTTCTTGATTGGTGTCTGATGCGACTTTGCCAGTACTCCTGTTTAGATTTTTGCAATCGTGTTCAATTCGGGAGACTGGGTCTCCTATCTCCTTTAGTGTGTATCTTTGCTGGTTTTGGTCAATCAGCGTGAGCTGAGCTTCACAGAGGAATTTGGGGAGAATTCCCTCTGTTTGTTCCTATCTGAAACCAAATTTCAGCAATAATGGTTGTAACTGCTTTTGAAATGGTTTATAGAATTCTGCTTGAACCATCAAGGCCTGGGGCTTTTTTAGTTTGGGAGGTTTCTTAATTATATTTTCAATTTCTTCACTAGATTATGGGCTCTGTTTAAGCTTGTTATCTCTTACTTTGGTTGAGCTTTGGTGATTCCCAGTTCAGGGATTTCATTTAATTTCATCCTTTCATTTAGGTTTTCAAACCGGGGATAGAGTATACGTGTATTTTTGGAAGGAGAGAGAGGGGGGGGAGGGGGAGAGAAGGGAAAAGGAGGGAGGACAAAAAGGAAGGCAGCATTCAATCATACAAATCCTGTATAGATTCAGGGATCTGTTCTTGTCAGTGTGATATTCCTTTTTAATCAGGATTGGTATTGGTATTTGAGTTGTTACTTCTTTCTTTTTGGTTAAACTAGGTCTAGGAGGTCTTCTATTTTATTCTTCAAAAACCAACCTTTGGATCATGATTTTTTTTATCGTTTTCTTGTTTTTTTTTCATTGATTTGTGCTCTGATTTTTTGATAATTCTTCCTGTCCTTTGTCTTTAGTGGTTCATCTGTGTTGCCCCTAAGTGCTTTAAGCTGCTTGTTAGATCATTCACTATGTGCTTCTTCGTTTTTTCTAATGTAGGCAACCAGGCTATAAACATCCCTTAGGAGCATCTTTTTAAAGTATGGCCATAGGTTTTGTGTTGTAATTATCATGTCCATTCAGTTCCAGGAAACTTTATTTCTGTTCTTTATTCTTCCTTGACATCTCATTATTCAAGAGTGTGTCTTTTAGCGCCATGTGTTTATATGATAGTAGGGTTATCCTGAGATTGATATTGGAGTTTATTGCACTATTGGTCTGATTAGAATGCATAAATTATTTTCAATCTTTTGTATTTTGGAGGTTTCTTCTGTGTCCCCAGTATGTGGTCAATTTTGGAGAATGTTCATGGGGTGCTGAGTAAGAAAGAGTATTCTCTGTATTAGGGGGAATTATTCGGTAGATGTCTGTAGGTCCTTTGGTGTAATCAGATTCACCATCAGATTCAGGATATCTGGTTATTCTTTGTCTGTTGGACCTGTCCAAAGTGGCTCAGTGGGGTTTTGAAAAGTCCCCTTTGTGGTCCTGGAGGAATTGTCTTTATAAAAGTGTTGGTGCACAAGTGTTATGGTGCATATATAATTCATATTGTGAAAGTCTTGCCTGGTGAATTGTTCCTTTGATAAAATGTCATTGGCTGGCGGAGAGATGGACTAGTGGTTAAGAGCGCCACCGCTCTTAACAGAGACCCGGTTGATCCCCAGACACCCACTGGCAGCTGAGAACCTGTCTAAACTCCAATCCAGGAGAACTCCAATTCCCAGGGAGAACCGAAACCCTCTTTGACCTCCGGCATTGGCACGAACATCGGGTGACACACTTGCCTGCAGACAATACGATCTCATACACATACAGAAAAATTAAAAAAAAATTTATTTAATGTCATGGGCCTGTCTCTTCTGTATTTCTTTTGAACTTTTTGCATGTCTAGTTTGTCTGATATTAAAATAGCAAACACCTGCTTTCTTTTTGGTACCATTTGCTTGGAATATTTTTTTTCATCCTTTACTTTAAGTGGTACCTATCCTTGAAGGTAGATGATGGGTCTTGTAGACAAGCATATCGATGGGTTACTTTTCTAATCCAAATCCCAATCCTGTGTCTTTTGCATTGGGGAGGTTTATTCTATTAATATTTAAGGCTATGACGATAGATTTGTGTAGCTTCCTTTCAACCTTATCACATTTGTGGTTTTGGTTTAGGTTTATACTTCTGCATTATGGCTTTTATTGGATTTCTCCTTTAGGTGTCTGGGGATGGTTGCTCCTTTTCTGTCCTTTGACATTGTATAGTATATGCTCTGAGGGTTAGTTTCCAGCCATGATCTTTCATCTTGTTTATGGTCAGAAAGATTTTTCTCCGTCCAACTATATAACTTTTGCTGGGTATGTAAGCCTGTGGTTGGCATCTAAATCCATTTACACTGGGAATGTTTTGCTCCACGTTCTTTTGCTTTCATAGTTTGCACTGAGAGTCTTGTTGTAATTACTGATAGTTTCCCCTTATCGCGGCACTTGTTGTTTTTTCCTTGTGTCTTAAGATTTGTCTTTTTTGGGTGTCTAGCATTTTAATCATGATGTGGCATGGAGAGTTTCTTTTCTGATCTTGTCTGTTTGGAGTTCTATGTCTTCTTGTAGTTCTAGTTGTTTGTCTTTTTTGTTTGGGAAATTTTCATCTAGATATCTGTTGAAGATCTTGATAAGAACCATTCTCCTTGGGATTCTTCTCCTTCCTCTATTCCTATTGAGTGGAGGTTTGATCTTTTCATAGTGTCCCTGGGTGTTCCACTTTTGTGTATTTTTAAATTTTTCATAATCTTTACTTGAGTTTTTTAGTTGTTCTGTGTTATCTTCCAGGTCTGATATTCTTTGTTCTGCTTCCTCCATTCTACTTCTGAGGCTTTTTCCATTCCTTTCCTCTTGATTGGATGAGTGTTTGATTTCCTTTTTCATTTCTTCTTCTGATTTCTTTAGTATTTCCACTTCCTTTTGGAGCTTCTCAATCTCTTCCTGTAGCTCTTTGCTTCACTGGTTGGTTTCCTTATCTTTTTCAGCATGGGATCTTTTCAGTGTTTCCACTTCCTTCTGGAGTTTGTCATTCTCTCTCTCTAGGTCCTTCTGGAGTTTTTCATTCTCTTTTCTTAATTTTTTGATTTGCTCTTTATAATATTGTACTTCTTTAAGTATGTTCACAATTGTACTTCTGATATCTGTGTCCTGCTCCACCCCCAGGGGGATCCCACTGTAGGAATCTTCCATAGGGTTGGTAGAGCTTGGTGCAGGATGATCCTGCCCTTTTCCCATGTTGTCTCTTCTTGGCATCCCTGGCATATGGGTTTCTCTTTGCCTGTATTCCAATGTGGATCCCAGATGCCTCTTCACTGTGTTGAAAGCTTGCTTTGCTTGCCTCCTTCAGATGCCTTCATTGTTTGTTTGATTGATTTGTTTTTCTCCTTTACTCCTTGCTTATGGAGTATTGACTTCTCTAAGTTTTAGGCTTTCTATTGGAAGTCTAACTCACTCTTCCCTTTCTATTCTGAAGGTTCTCCAAAGAATCCACTTAGACACTCCAAGTGTCCAAGGGGTGGGGGTTTTCCTACCTGTGCTTCAGGTAGTCTTGGTAGATCCCAGATCTCAAGACTCACACAAACCCACCTTTCATACCAGCTGGGAGGACAACCTTGCCCCACAGCCACTCCAGCCAATTGGGCCAAAGATCAACAAAGACAAGGAAATCCAATCAAACAATCTGCCTGGCTGAAGCACCCAGCTCTTACCTGTGCTTCACTTCATCTTGGGAGAGCCCCCCCCAAACATTGCACTTTTAAAAATAACTTTGTACATGCCTCTCTGATTAAGATAAGGGTAAATCCCTAACTCTGCCTCTGTCATACAAGCTCATTAGGAATTCACAACCATCCTATTATGAATAGGTTTGAAACCCTTGGGGTACTGGGATAGGATGTAACTAGAGAACCCAGACATTTTGTGCATGTTCAAGGAGCCTGGCTCTGTCCTCAGCTCTGGTCAAGCTACATAGGTCACCTTCTGGAGTCAAGCCTTTCACCTCCCTCATTTACAGATTATCTGAATGAACTCTGGATTGTGAAGACAAAACAAGAGGCGGAAATTAATACTTTGCCACCAAACAAGTAAATGGGAACAATAGTTCTTGGCAAACTGAGAATTGTGTTTGGTTTTGCTTTAAGGTAAAACTAACATTCAAATGTCTTATTTATTTGGGAAGCTTAAAATGTATAATTTCCAAACATTTGGTTACATGCATATCTTTAAAGACTTTGGAATGTTTTTATTGAGTCACTCTTTTCAATTAGTAAAAGAAATCAAAAAAGGATAAAAAAGACTTTCATGTGTCCTGAACTGCTTCGACCCCCTCAAGCTGAGTCAAGATTTCTCAACTATCAACACATCTTAGAGTTATGAAAAATAGTGATACTGTTTTTAAGTTTCTTATGCAAAGAAGTAAGGAATGTGATTCTGGAAACTCGCTCCCTTTCATTGCTGGTCTACTTAACAAGTACTTGAAGAAAACACCACAGTAAAGTATTGTGAAGACCTGTATTAGGTATAAAATTTATCTCATGCAGAAAAACAAGGACTTATGATCAAATAAAAGTAGAATTGTACAAAAAAAGTCACTTAGGCAAATTTTTACCTTAACTTATTCAGGTGTTATTCACCATGGAATTTATTGGATCTGTAACTTTATCCCTGCATACTTTTTTTTTTTTTTTTTTTTTTGGTGTTTTTGAGACAGGGTCTCCCTGTAGCCCCAGCTGTCCTGGAACTAGCTCTGTAGACCAGGCTGGCCTTGAACTCACAAAGATCCGCCTGCCTCTGCCTCCCAAGTGCTAGGATTAAAGGCATGCACCACCACACCAGGCCTATCCTCGCATACTTCTAAAGAACAAATTGCCAATCTGTTATATTTCTCTTATAATACTGTATGATATAATTCACGATGGCAAGCCAAAATAGTTAGTTTGTAATTTGAGGGACAGATTATTCTTGCAACATTTTAATGACTGTCCATTTCTTTTTTTTTAATTTCTTATTTATTTCTGTACGTGTATCAATGTACTGTCTGCATGCAGGTTTGTGCACTGTGTCGTTCAATGCCGCGGAGGTCAGAAGAGGGTGTTGGATTCCCCTGGAACAGGAGTTCTCCTTGAATTCGAGTTTCAGACGGTTCTCGGCCGCCATGTGGGTGCTGGGGATCAAACCCGGGTCCTCTGTAAGAGCAGTCGGCACTCTTAACCACTAGGCCATCTCTCCAGCCCCATGGCTGTGCATTTCTATCCCTAAATTAATCTGCTACCAGGTTAAATCACTCTAAATTCCTTCTTCTACAATCTGCAAGAGTGATTGCTGCTTCGGTTTCAATCATGGAGTTATAAATCTAGATTCACTTTTAGACAGTTGGTTTAAAAGCCCCTGATATGCATAATTTCATAAAGTGATTGAAGTCATTTTGATATTATGTCAACAACAGCTTACACCGAACATCAGCCCAAGCAATTTTTAAAGATTCTCATTTTATGTGTACCTTTCTCCAGCAGTTTGCCTTTGTAGACACAAAGATTTTCCCCTCCACAGTGCTGCTGGAAAATCTTTACTTCATCTCGGAAGTCTGTGTCATCATAACGTAGGTGCACATTTTTTCCAAAATAAACCATTGTGATAACTGCATTACTATGTAGAGATGTTTTATAAATCTGTCCTGAATCCTAGGATAGATGAAAAAGAGACATATTGACTAATTCCTTCTTTTAAAAATATCATTTATTTATGTGTATATTTGTGTGTGTGCATGTGTGTGTGCGTATGTGCACCACATGAGCCCAGACAGGGTCACATCACCTGGAACTGGAATTCCAGGAAGTTGTGAACCACTTGTGTTGGTGCTGGAAACTGAACTCAGTCCTCTGCAAGAGCAGCACAGCACATTCTTCCCTGCTGAACCATCTCTGCAGCTCCATAATTCTCTGACCTCATCAGAGCTATTGTTCCCACATGACTTTGTAATAGGAAGACTAAAAGTCTAGTTCTAAGTGCCTTGTAACAAAAGTCTTTATAAAGTGTTGAGTTACACAATGCACGAAACAGTCAAAGCCACTGCACCAACTTTAACAGACACATTTTGGCTTTATGTTTTGTAAATGATAGGGACTTGAACAGTTTGTCATTTTCCATTTTGAATTTCTGTGTCTCTGTCTCTGTCTGTTTCTGTCTCTGTGGATGTATGTGTCATATACAGTGAACATCAATAATGCTAGGGGGAAAGTTTGACTCTTAGTTAATTCTCAAATAAAACTTCAAACAATGACTACATCTTGATGTCACTGTTCTGAATTGACACTCATCATGATGTAGGGATGGTTTTGTGACCAACGTTTTCTGACCACATCAACTTTGTAAATGAGCCAAGACAGCATATCCTCCTCTGGGTCCTTCTATTTGAGGGGAGTGTACATGCTCACTTCTGGGATTACTCTGAGCACCAGAGATCATGTATGTCATGTATCTACGAATACCAGGTAGAAGTCTAATTGGTATCTGTGTGGAAGAAAACACATGACAAATTTCAATTAATTCTAAGATTTGAAAGAAAAAGAATCATAAATAAATTACATAGTTGTATGTGTGTGTGGGGTAACTGCACAATCGGGCTCTGTCTGTCAGCTTGTGTGATTATACACTTAATGTGATGCAAATGGGGCCCGTCATCACAGACAGTTTATTTAACTGGCTTACCTCCATTGCTTCATCTCTGAATAAATGATCATGTTCTTTTCCAAGGTAACATGTACATTTGATGTTAAACACTAAACAAAATGCACACCATGTAGCTAAAGGCCCACTAAAGAACAGATATCACTAGTATCATCATTAAATATAAACTTCTATATTTTGTTAAAAGCAGAAATCACACATATTAGAGCTGGTAATGAAATAAAAAAGGCAATAGCTGATTTGATAGCTGCATTTCTGGAGGGGAAACAGGAAAGAACAGCATGGGAGGTAACAGCTATGGAGAGGCAGGCCAGTTAGGGAGTCACCTGGGCTGAAAAGATGGCTCAGCAGTTAAGAGCACTGGCCGTTTTTCCAGAGGACCTGGGTTCGAATCCCAACACCCACATGGCAGCTAACAACCATCCATAACTCCAGTTCCAGGGGATCTGATGCCTTCTTCTGACCTCCAGAGGCATTACATGACACAGGTACACTTAAACACACTCAAGAAATATACTCACATACATAAAATACATAAAATATTTTTTAAAAAAGAAAATTGGGAGTCAGTCAGAGGTGGCAGCAAAAGCTTGAGGAGGCAGAACTGAGATCCTGAATGCCAATGGAACACTTCTTCCTTTGATAGGTTGGGATGTGGGGCTCACAGCAGAGGCGTTAAGCAGGGCACACATGCTGAGAGCTCTTCTTGGGGTTTATTTGCATTATATTAGGTAGAACCCACTAACCTGAGCTGAATCTCACTTACCCCTTTAATGTTCGTAACACCCTGCTCCATCTGCTAACTTCCTACTCACTGCTCAAAGACAGCATTGGAACAACGCTCTGAGGCCCTCTTCTCTTCTCAGGCAGAATTGCTATGCTCTCTCTTTGGACAGGAGACCTCAGTGGGATACGTGGCTATCTCTGGTTAATTTTCTCAGAGAAGCTCATTGGTCTTTTCCACAAAACATGTAAGAAATAAAAATAAGCTTTGTTTTAGGTGTTTTTGTTTGATCAAAATAATCATCAAGTGGGTGCTTATAGGAAAGCCTGAATTTACCACTCCTTGTGGGACTGTCCCCAATTCAGCAGGATGCTGCCATGGCAACTCTATGAGCAGGGAGCCTGAGGCTCTCAGCTCAGTCAGGTATGAAACTCTGGAAGTGTGTGAACTTCAGTGTGAAGTCTAACTAGCCTAATAGAGTCTGCAAGTGTTGTGGTAAGTTGCGATGTTAAAATGCTGCAGGATCCAGAGCACCTGGCTGGACCATGTACAGCAGGTCTTCCCTTCTTTTCTCTTCCTTTTAAGTCTGCTAGAAAACTATAGTCATAAGGTGGAAGAATCACCTTAATTTATAAAGAAGGTACAAGAATCATTTCCCCTTAAGCGAACCTTTTTTATCTAAATAAAATAAACACAAGTACTGGGGTAAAAGTCCAGCTGTCTGAAGTGTGTCAGTTTTATGCTATACCCCTTCCTCATACCCCTGTACACAGAGAGCCTAAGAGACCTAAGCAAGCATTTGAAACCATGTAGGAAGGTGAGCATAAGCAGATGCACAGTGTCAAGGCTGAGGTGATGGCATCACAGGTAAAAAGACAGTCAGGTCTAGGACAGGAATGAGAGTGGCACAGAGAAGAGAGCCTTGAAAGGTGGGAATCTGGAGGCAAGAAAGCCAAGTCTGAAGGCTAAGGAAAGATCATGAGAGCCACGGACACAGGAGGATCAAATGAAAGACGCAAGGGATAGCAGAGAAGCAAGTCTCAGTACACCAACAAACCATGCAGATGCGCAGGACCAAGCTCACCACTGAAACAGATACCTGTGCTTAACAAACACAAGTCACCAGTACATGCCACACAGCTTTAAAGCCCAGACTTCAAAGTACATATGCCAAAAGGATGAAAGTAAAATAAATATATGAATAATACCTATGTATTATTTTCTGTGTGTATTACACAAAGTAAATTTTAAGACAAGAGATAATGGGTCATATTTGTAATTCTTTTTCAATGATATAGGATTTTACCAATAAAATTAAAAATTTACATAGTATGAATCATCATTGTAGTTCAGGAATTGAGAGAGAAAACAACTTAAAAATCTAATGACACAAAAATATGAATGACATAAGTAACACATATGTGTTAGCCATTTAGAGAACCTTGATCCCCCAATTTAAGAATTCATAGACTTTCCAAAAGCTGAGCAAAACAAGTCTCCACAGATAACAAAGAATTAAAGTTTCAATGGCTAACAAATAATATGCTTGTTTTTTTGGTTTTTTTTTTTTTAATTTTTATTTATTTCTGTATGTGTTATGAATGTACTGTCTGCATGCAAGTTTGTGCACCCGTGTCGTGCAATGCCGCGGAGGTCAGAAGAGGGTGTCGGATTCCCCTGGAACTGGAGTTCTCCTGGAATTGGAGTTTCAGACGGTTCTCGGCCGCCATGTGGGTGCTGGGGATCGAACCCGGGTCCTCTGTAAGAGCAGTTGGCGCTCTTAACCACTAGGCCATCTCTCCAGCCCTTGTTAAAAGTATACTCTATGGACACAAAAGATCAGAATTTATATATGGCAGAACAAAAATCTCAAAAGAATGTTTGGAAAATAAAATTGAAGAGTCTCCCAGAAAGAATGACAGACAAAACAGCTGAAGACGGCAGAGAAAAAGAGAAAAATTAAGATTATTAGAACAGTAGAAGATCAGCCTCATAGTTCCCACAAGAGGAATTCCCCAAAGAAGAAAGCTAGGTGTGGTATATGCATTTGTGCACGTGTGTGTGTGTGTGCACGTGTGTGTGCATGTGGGTATTTAAGCATATGTGTATATGTGTGCATGTAGGCATGTATTCATAAGTGTATATGTATGTGCATGTAGGTACGTATGGTGTATGTGTGTGCATATGTCTGCAAAGATGGCTCAAAATATCCAAGTCAATAAGTATTAATCATCACATATAAAGACTCAAAGATAGAAATCATAAGGTCATCTCAACAAATGCACAAAAGGTCTCTGACAAAATTCAACATCCATTCATGATAAATAAAAGTCATGGAGTAGAGCTGGATGTGGTGGTGCACACCTTTAATCCCAGCATTCAGGAAGCAGAAGCAGGTGGATCTCTATGAGTTCAAGCACAGCTTGGTCTACATAGTGAGTTCCAGGACAGCTGGGGCTACAGGGGAACCCTGTCTCCAAAAGACTAAAAAGAAAAAAGTCACAGAGTGAACACACCTCAACATAAAAGGCTATATATGACAATCCTCTAGCCAACATCTTGCTAAATTGAGAAAAACCCAAAGATCAGAAATGAGACAAGGAAGTCCACTCTCTCCAATTCTATTCAATATACTGCTTGAAGACCTAACTACAGCAATAAGACAAGAGAAGAAAATAAGAGGGATACAGACTGGAAAGGAAGACATCCAAGTATCCCTACTTGCAGATGATGTGATACTATACATAACAGGCCCAAATCTCTCAGAGCCAATACACATTCAGCCAAGTGTCAGGTTATAATACTTATACCCCCAAATCAGTAGTCTACCCATGTACCAAGGACAGAAACAGTAAAATACTGGGAATAAACCTTACCAAGAAAAAGACCTCTACAGTGAAAACTTTAAGGCATGGAAGACATTGGAAGATGGGAGGATCCAATGCTCATGAAATGGAAGAAGTAATCTAATCAATATAACCGTAATCAAAATTCCAGGGTCATTCCTGATAGATAAAGAAAATACAATCTCAAAATTTGTAGAGAGGCATGAAGGACAGATGGCCAAAGGACAAAACTGAGGGAAGCTTCATCATATCTGATTTCATATGTCTGTCAACATGTGGTCCAAATACACAATGGAATATTATTAACCTATAAAGAAATGAAATTCACAAGTAAATGGATAGAAGTAGAAAAAATTATACTCTGTGAGGTCACCTGAACTCAGAAACACAAATGCTTCGTGCTCCCTTTCATATGTGGATTCTAGCTTTGATTCTTTGGTTTTGTGTGTTTTCAACTTGGGGCACACGTGGAAGCCAAGTAATTAGAAATGGAACATTGGGGAGAGACCCTTTAAGGGAGGAGACATAGTAAAATACATGTAAAATGAAAGTGAAGAGAAGAATACTTTCCCAGTGTACTTAAGCCCAAGAATTTTCATGAATTAAATGTTAAGATATTTGAAGGAGCAAACTAAGGGAAATAAATGATTTGGTAATAAGAGTAATTCAAACTAAGTTTGACCACAAGACTTAACAAGTCTATCATCAATTATGCAATATTAGCTATCCAACTGACTTACTTAAATGTTTGTCATTCACAGTTACAATTATACTTAAAATATTGTATTTTTACTTGATGCATTTGTGCACATGGCTGCAGCAAATTCTTCGACTACAGATCTTAAACTCTACTGGTGTGATGTAATTAGCATTAAAGTAATAAAAGAAAACTCTGATCCATCGTCACCCTGGTGAAGAGCGGCTCTAAACCATTTGGAGCGGTAGAAGGATGGGTCCTCTCCCTTCTCCAGGCCTCATATCTGTTTTCCCTGGTGATCTTTCCAGCTGGGGGAAGAGGTGGAGGAGGAACCGGGATCAGGTAACTGTTGATATGTGGAAGTTGACAGGGGTCCACCCTTGGTGAACTGTCCACGGAGTTCCTGAACTTCATCATTGCCTTCTTGCCCTGTAATTAATCACATTTCATGATATAAGAACTAATGACACAGAGGCAACACCCCCAATGCAATCTAAAATGAAAGGCAAACTGCAAACAAACCCAGCTTAACAGGCTAACCAAAACACTGCAGTTGGCTGAAAAATCATGTTTGTGTATCCATCTCAAATTCAATAATCCTCAATTCCTACAGTCACATGTAGTATCAAGAGAACATAGGGAGTGGCCCTAATAGCATTTCAGGGATGTTTTTTCCTCAAGAATCCACTAAACCTTTGGGGAACTAGTATGATGCATTTCAAAACACTCTCCAGTAAGTTTGGACAGTGCCCTGAGCAATACAGAGTTAGGACCTTCTCCATACTCTGATCTCACCATCCATAGGTTAGAACAGGCGGGCTGTAAATAGATACAGCTCTGCACACACACCATTCAAATTGCTTCAAATTAGAATATTTGTCAAAACTTCAGAGAGAATGTTCTTTGATTGAAAAACTTGACAACCAGGAATAATCTTACACAGATGGCTATACCAGTAATTGACTCACTAGTATAAATGTGCATTTGAGCATGTGCATACACATGTGCATATATATATGTGTGTATACATATATATCAAATTTAATTGGATCATCAAAAAATTTAACACCTCAAAGTCTATAGATGCTTAATTAAATTTTGCTTTCTTTCTGTAATTATAGATTTTTCAGTAGGCTATAAAAATATGAATGTACTGATATAACTATACAGGTATCATGATATTACATTTAGGTAATTTATATGTAGAGTTTGATTAAAAAAGAAGAGTAAGTGGAAAAATTTAAAGATAAAATTATGTGTGACATATATCTTTACTGCTATTTAGCTGCTGACATTGCATTGTGTGATATTCTTATTCTTTTCTTTCATTTTTCTTTTTTTCTGCAACATATTGCAATTAGACTAGAATGCCACATTATAAACAAGTGAACATAATAGGAATACTAAAATCAATAAATCTAGAACACTGGAAATTTGGAAATTAAAAAAAAAAAGTTTTAGAGGATAAATAGCCTAACTAGGTATTAGTCAATTGATTGTCTTGTTTGGAAATGGTTTAATACTCTTTAAAGTAACATTTTGTTCCTGACCTCTTTTCTGTTTAGCTATCAGTATCTTAGATAACTTTCTACATCATTATATATTACATGCACTGTATTTTATGTACTCTAACATTTTTAAGCAATACTCTAATATTGGTCTTCCTAGTTGTTCACTACTGTAACTTCGACAGTTCAAAATGTTTTTGATGCAGTTTCTTGGTAGAGAAGTACAAATTCCTTGGATAGACTCCTGCATGTTCAAACACTTGGGCATGTTTATTTTAAAGGCTGCTAGGTCTCCCTAGCACCTCCTTTATAGCCAATTTGTCTATCTTTTACCCTTCAGCAGCACGAGAAGGATCTACCTGGGGCTCTACATATGCTTCAAAACCAGACAAACTACTATATTTCTTATGGAGGTTCCTGTCAGTATTCCACACTTCATCATCAATGCTACTAGGAAAACATGTCTTTCCTCACAGTATATTTTGTTTATACATATTATAGTATAAACTCCAATAAAGTACCTTTGTCCTCCTTGATAACTGATATATCACCAATCCTTATATCAATACCTACTTTATAAATGGCCAGAAATATTTACCAAATGAAAATTGAGTTGAGCTCATTGAAGTTAACATGAAATTAATCTTCATCTTGTTAGTACATGTGACCTATCAAATGCCTTTCTGTCAATAACACAAACCCTCCAAACTTAGAAATAGGAAAATAAGATTCTATAGTGGATTTACCTAGTACTTGCACATGGTGACTCAGAGAAAACTTGGAATGAAAATTGCTTCCTAGGCAGCAAAACTTTGAATATCATCTGATTAGCAGTGTTCTCATACTCAGAAGGAAATGTAGAAACACAGAATTCATAACTATAGAGGCTTAGAAAGAATGGAATCACCTTGGCAAATGTGCAAAGTACTCATTAGAGCACTGTCTAGGGGACAGGAAGTCCTACCCATTGGGTTGTGAGTACTTTTCAGTCCTAACGGCAAAGTTAACTCAGGAGGATACAGAGAATTTTAGCCAAAGACCTGTGAGTTTTCTGGTACTAATGGCGAGCCCATTCTTAAGATGAGATGGGTGCCTCAGGCCATCCTAACCTGATCAGAAACACTGGGCAGAACCATAGCCTCATTCTGATTCCATGGTTGCCAGGCAATCTTCTTGTTATGAGATCTCACATCTTCTAGGCAGTTCTGACTACCAGGGAGGAGAGCCCTTTCCCTATGAACTTTGACCATTCAATATCCCCTGGCCCCCATTGTGACAAGTCTCCTGTTTGGGACTTCTATAAAGAGACAAATGGCCCTTATTTTAATCATCCTGGGGCAATCTCCCAGGACCAGGCACCTGTAGAAATGGAAAGTGTGTGGGCCTTGCATCCAAGACAGGATCTAATACATAGGAGTCTACCCTGTTCTGACCAGTGTTCCCAAGACAAAGAGCCACCACTTCTCGATTAGTTTCTCCTGCTTTCGCTGAAGCTACCATTAAATTAACTGAAATAAGGTGTGTAAACTGTTCTCACAGGCTAAAAATCACATTAAGTACATTCAGATTTTAGAGTTACATTTCTCTTTTTACTATGAAACACAATCCTTTTTTCATTGCTAAGCAGGTTATTTGTCAGCTAAAGAGGAGGAAAATGGCCTCAGTTTGCAGGTCATATTCTCCAGGTAAGGAATGAAGCATATTCACCCTTAATGAGGATTATGCTTATGACACACGTTCCTAAGCTAGCAATGTTTCTGGGAGTCAGAGATACAAACACTACCTCCTTAGTGAGTGAATGCCCTGGCTACTCCTCCATTTAGATAGCTCCTATTTCATAGTAACCATACCTGCTCCTCCCCTGTTTAAATGAGGGAAGAGACCCAGAACAGAGCCCTGAAAGTGAGGTAGCAACAAGCTCCTGGGTGGGATGAACTCAGCACATTTAGAAATGAACACTCCTCCTTTCCTTCTGTTATTCAACCTTCTGAGACTCAACCTCGAAGTAATTTCATACACTGATGGGAAACCCAGTCAGCATGCAAATGTAGGCATATCCATGCAAAGTTCCATTTCCAGTTTTCATGCATTTAAAACTGGAAGGAGTCCACACCAGGTCATTTCTGGGGGAAGTCATGCATGTCTGTGAAAAGTCTTTCCTCTGTTTGTCACTTGGCCTTTCAATTAATGAGCTGGCACTGCACAGCACTATAACTCTGCCCTATATACATTTTGCTCAATTACACAGAAATATCAGGCCTTCAAGTGATAATAAGATATAGCTAATCAAAAGTACACAATAAGTGCCTAATAAGTGCACAGTATAATTTTACTGAGTGGATGAATTGAATATGGTATCCTATAAACTTTGATAGCTCAATATTCTAATCAAGAATTTTTTAAAAGGTATTTCTTAAAAGAAAATAGCATTTACCCCAATTGGAAATGGAGCATCACTTTCCGACAATGAGGTTTTGGGTTTGGAACCTGGAGTTGTCTTCGAAACATTTCTCCTTGTGAGACTAGTGAGAAGAGGCTGTAATCGAATCTGAGGCTGCATACTTCCTGGGGCAGTATATGGTCGAGGGGCTGTCTAGACAATTAGGGAAAAAATTCCATTTGAATTAGTATCTTGACATGTTTCCAGAACCAATTAATAACCCAACACATTGCCTAGAGTAATTAATGGTGCCTTGTTACTGAATAGATTAAACTTTAATTATATCCCTCCATTATACACACCCTTATCACCCCAAGTATTTGTTAAAACATATGGTGTTGAAGTCCTCTACCTAACCAAATGTCACAGTTACAGAGTATTCTAGACTGAGGAGATGTCCTCTCTTTCCATATTTCTATTCATACTGTAAACTCTTGACAATACTTAATTTATGCTGTGCAAAGAATGGCTCTGCTCAATTAAATGTTAAGTTGAATCATGTTCCTACTTTAGATCTCTGGAGGGGTTATTATTGGTACAGATTCATTTCTGTTTCAATGTTTTCAGTATGAAGTCCTTAAGTCATCAGGTTGGCACCAAAGGTAAAAGCAGACAGCAGGCAAGGTAGGGTGCCTGACTATAATGCACCAGCAATATCACTTCTTCAACTGCTTCCTAAAGTGCAAGAGAGCAAAATGAAAAATGGTCCCTGGCAACTTTGGAATGCACTGTACAAAAATGGAAGTTTACCCCACTGAGTTCTTTCCAGTTGCCCTTCTAATGCTCCTGTCCGCATTCTCTTCTGAGCTCTGGGCCCTGGAAGTAATTCCTCTAAGAAGTTACCAACCGACTTTAGGACTGTAATTACAGTCTACAAGGAGAGGGAGTCTACAAGAAGAGCATTATTCTCCTGGACTCATCCTGAAAGGTAGGAATGGTAGACCTAAGTATTTTGTTCCAGCTTCCTTCCCAGCCTCTTTTGAAATCCTGCCTCTACCTGCCTCCTTTGAAATCGGCCCTCTCCCTCTGCCCACAGTGCCCACCCCAGCAGGATTACCCTCCCTGGTTGCTTTCCTTCACCCTGCTGCATCTTCCTAAATAGTTTCTTTATTAAACACTTCCTAATTACTCTATTTGTATGAGCCATCTGTTTCCTGCTGAGCCCCCAACTGAGACACTTTCCAATCAAGAATGCACTGCAGTGAATACAAAACGTGTCAGCATGGAACATTACAAGTGCCTTTGGGGGCATCAACAGAATATTATAAGTTCAGTATAAAGATTACCAATGTATCAAAAGTGGAGAAAGATTAAGCTTTGGGCCCAGTTCTATTACAATAAAATACTCAAAAACATGTCAAGAATAAAATATATGTACTTGAACCAAAGGATATGAGTGGGTGGTATATAAACGATTCCTGAAAGAGTTTCATCCATTGACTCTGAAGAATGATGAACCACAAATATTCCATTCTCCAAAAGTGTGTGCTCCAAACAGTGACCCAGATCCCACAACTGAATACTAGTCTTCCCACCATCTTGTGAAGCATGCATACATACATGTAGCTAAACATGATACCCTACAATCAGCAAATACTGAATCTCAAACCCAGGCCCAACAAGGAGGTACAAGGTAATGTTTAACACTAATCATCCCATCAATCAGGCCCAACAAGCCACAGGCTTCCTATCAGAAAGCCAGTAACAGCAAAGCACCAGTAAACAGAATTTAGAAAGAAGTGCTTTGAGAATATTTACAGCAAACCTAGGAGGCTAATCAAGATTAAAGCTTCACAGAAGCAGTTAATTTTTATACTAATGGTAAAGCAAGAAAAAAATCAAGAGAATGGTAAATTTGAATATCCAAGTGAGAGCCCCAGCTCTGAGCTAACACCAGAGAATAGTAAAGCATACACTGACCAATATCTGTTCTCCTTTCTTCAGGAGTGACAGAATTTTCTTTTGGGACATGGCTGACCCAAGCAAAGAGTCTGTTTCCCAGAGTTCCTTACAACTCTGTGCAGAGACAGGGCCCCTACTTTAGAGCAATCAGATGTGAACAAAAGTGATTCATGAAGCTTGCTGTTCTTGCTCACAGAGAAGGTTGTCCTTACTTTCCTACTTCCCTCAGGGTGGAGTATCCACATGATGACAAGCAGCCCTGCCTGGTATGGCTGAAGCAAGCACCCTGAGCTGGTGAATGAGCAACACAGGAGGAATCCGAGTATTCCATGACTTCATAGAGTCAACTGAGACTCATGTCCCAGTGCCAGGGAAGGCAGGAGCTCCCAAGGTAAGCCATTGTTACTTGGGGTCTGGTATGGCTTGGATGTGAAATGCAGCCCACAAGCTGGTCTGAGCTGGAGGTGCTCTTTGGGGAGTTTATGACACCTATGAAAGGTAGGGCCTGGCTGGAAAGAGTTTATCTCTGAAGGCAGGCCTTGATTTTTTTTTTTTTTTTTTTTGTGGACTACCCTGCTTCCAGCTCTTTCTCTGCTCTCCGATAGATGTGAGGACGTAAGGACTCTTAGCTGCATGCTCCCTCTGCTATGGTCTACCTCCCTTCCCAACCTGGAAAAACTATCCCCTCAAGCCATGTACAAGCATCTCCTACTTCAACTGTGTCTAGAAGGTGTTTCCTCCCAGTCACAAAGAAAGTAAAGAGTGTGGAGTATCTACAAACCAACTCTGATCATAAGTAGTACCGGTGGCTTAACTAGAGCAGAGGGGAATTCAGAGTAAACCAGATAAGTCTACATAGAGGTCCTGAAATCCACATACAGAATTAAACTAGATAATTCTGGGCAAGGGACTCAGATCACCACAAAGAATTCTGTGGACTCCATTAGACAAGTCTGCCTCAGACTCTCCTGGCCCAACAATCTAGCTCAACATAAAAGCATGAAAAATTTCTTGTAGAAATCCAGGGAAGCAGGCTACTGCAAACTAGAACATGATCTATTGGCTGTTATGCTCTCAATTTTACTTCCATGAATTTGCATACAAATATCATTCAGTTAGATGAATGTCACAGTCAAATGTTTAACTGATTACATTTATCTCTGAAAACAAATCTGCCCCGTTAACTAACAGCTGTGAGCTCCAAATTATGGTAGTTCATATCAGAAGCTACCTTAAATGTGTTGGTTTTTAAATTGTGCATAATATATTTTCTTAGAATAAATATGGCACTATAGTTTAGCATTTTCAAAGCTGCTGTGAATTGGAATAGGCTACCTGGTGATCTCTTAGCTCAGTTCTAATTCTCAGAGGATCTCTAGGGGTGTACAGAATTGGTTGGGATGACTTTCTTCAGCTTTAATGGTAGCAGTACAGCTAAATGCCTGTGTGATATTTTGAAAGTTCAGGTGCAATTAGCAACAAACCAACTGGATGAACACTCGCAGAAGGCTGCGCCTAGTCAATTCAAGGAAGGTTAAAGAAAAGCAGTTACATCCCATAAAGATTCCTGTCTTCATCTTGGGTATGTGGAGATCAGGGATGAAACAAAGATTTGTTCAGAACAGGATGGATAAGCCAAAGCAAGTGGGGGTTGAATTTGGGTAAGGCAGGAAGGACAGTTCTAAGATCACAGTAAGATGCGCATAGTACACAGAGGGTAGCCAAGTGATGACTTTGGCCTGCCAGGTGGAAAGACTTTTGAGGTGTCAGGCCAATGTCTATGTTTCCAATAATTTTTAAATGACTTCCCCACTCCTGCCACATTACAATCTCCTGGTTGTATCATAAACTCTTTCCTGAGGGTGCTCAGCTGGAAAATTGAAAGAAAGCTTTTTTAAAGGGTTTTTCCTTTCTGAACCAGGTGGGAAGACAGAAAACCACACTCAATTGTTTCCTTTGTATCAATTGGGTAAAGTTTGGGAGAGGCTAGCGAATTGCCACCCAACAATAATGTAATTGTGTGTCTATACCTACATTCAAATTAGTCCTGTACGTAGAGAACCAGGAAATGGTGGCTTTTCAGAGCTTAAGCTGTTCACCAGGAAATGTCAGAACATATTTACCTTTTGAAAAATGTCAAAGCTTATGCTGTAGATGATGAACTTACCTCAACAAGCTGTGAAAGCACTGTAATCACTCTACAAATATTGTGCAACGTAAAAACAAATGTTCAGGCTAACAAGGAAATACTTTAGGTCACGCAAACCAAGGGTAAAGATGTCATTGAGCAATTTAGCACAACCTCAACCAACAGCATCCAGCAAGTATTTTAGAAATCTTTCCTGACTTCAAAGAACCTTGTTCTCCCTTCAACTGTTACCCCTGGGTTATAAACAAATCATGCTGAGATAAAATATCAGTGTATACTTTCTTCAGATGCACATTTATTTCATCTTAAAATATATGCATATACTTTGGATGAAAGAAACCCAAACAGTATTATGTAGCCAACATGGAACATGTAGCTTATTGAATGTATTAGTAGAAGGTACAGCAAGAACAATACTCAGATGTCAGAAAATATAAAACAGGTATAGAATGACTAGTGTCTCAATTCCTCTGCATTGTAGAGTGCTAAGAGTCAATTTGGGAATAAATAACTGAACTAACTTGAAATAGCTACCTTACAGGCATGATGCTTATGATCTCAGCTGTCAGGTCGAGTTTGTCTTTTCTGTAAGTAAAAGTGAGCCAGGGTGGTATCTAGGCATGTAACATAAATGATCTTCACTTTAGAAAACTGACAGGACAACACAAGCACACAGATTTGACTGCAGTGATGTGACTTAAGGGGGACAGTCAATAGACCGCTGAACAGATGTGAGACTGGGTGTTCTGTTTCTTCTTTTTGACTATGTTTTTCCGTCTGTGAGAATTCTTCCTGAGATTAATGAGAAATCATAAATTAATTAGCTGGGACAGAGTGTTTAATAGGGCTCACCAGTGTTAATGGACTGGAAAGTCCTTGGTCCACCAGAATGCTGTGGCCACGGTTAGTCTTGGGGCCAGCTGGGGGGTGGGGAGTTAGGATGGGCATGTTGTCTTCAACAAATCGTCTTGTGTGTTCTCCCTAGAATGAGAAACAGATCTGTGAAACTGATACATAGCTGATCATTCAGGCGAGCGTAACACCTGACGCACTCATGCTGGAGTATGAGGCCCTCTTCCTCCCTCCTCTCAGAGGGCTACTTCTGTGCAGTGCTATACAAGTTAGGGAGGGTTCTCACCCTCTCAGGGAGCTGGCTGTGGTGGTAAGAGACAGAACATGGAATGTTCTCTGGCGGTATACAAAGAAATCTTTGTATACTGTGCACACCTTTAATCCTAGCACTTGGGAGGCAAAGGCAGGCAGATCTTTGTGAGTTCAAGGCCAGCCTGGTCTACAGAGCTAGTTCCAGGACAGCTGGGGGTACAGGGAGACCCCGTCTCAAAAAAGACAAAAAAAGAAAAGAAATCTCTCTCAAAGTAAAGTGTCCCCAGTTGTAACAATATTAAGCCCCTACAAAATGCACATTGCTTTTCATTCACTAACTTACTAAATAGAAACTACCAAAAGGAGAGTGCTTTTTTTGGTACTCAAATGCCCTTAAGCAAAAGAGTTCGCATTTTAAACTAAATATGGGGAACCTATTTTTGTCATTTGCTGATATAGAAATTTTTCAACAAGTAGATATCAAATGCGAGGAACTGGAGTGTCTACAGCCTATCTCCCCGTGGCCCCATCTGCTCACACACTTGGCTTCCAGCTCCTGCACAGGATGCTGAGGCACAGACACATAGCCTATCCTGCTTCAGGCAAATGGGACTCCCTCTTGATTGCCAGTCACTATTTCTCTACATCAACATTTTAGCAGATAAATTATAGACTCTGTAAATCAATCCTTAATATAGGACAATATCAGCCTGCTAAATGAACAAGTCTAAACTTATTAAAGGCCTCTGGTTCCTAAAAAGGGACCCATCTCTGTCATTTAACACTTTGAGAACAAGATTATCTATTGAGTCCATCAAACTAGAGAGAATTTCAGTCCTACCTGGCACATTGTCCTACAGACACTTTACAAATACACACAAGTTTGTAAAATGTGTCTTAGGCTTCACATTTTTTTAATTTTTTTATGTGTATGAGTGTACTGTCTGCATGTAGGTTTGTGCACCTGTGTCGTGCAATGCCGCAGAAGTCAGAAGATAGGCTTCACATTTTTAATACTATACAGAAAATTAAGAGCAAATAACTCATGGTTTCAAACAGCTCAAGAAATCAGATAAAACTGCCATCCTAAACTGAAACTTTTCAGATATGCGTAATTGAATCTCTCATCTCCTGTTTGAAATTGGTATCTTTTGTAAGTTCACTTCAAAGAACAAAAATAGAAAACAAGCAATGGTTTTAAAAATACCCAGCACGAAATGTCTTAGATCTTATCGTGCTTTCTTCTGCTAAGGAAGATCACCCTCACCATAATTTTCAAGGGCGACATTCGCATGAAAATGTGTGATTGTATAATTCTTAAAATGTCCTGTTCTCCTTCATGTTAGAACATTACCATCTATTTTTATATTCTTAAGATACATGAATATCCTTTGGCCTCTGCTGCAAGAAAATACAAAAGCAAGATTTCAAACTTGACTATTTTCAAGCTTGTCTTTGAAAGGTTTTTGCTGTGTTAAAATTTATTTCACAGGAACAGCTTTTTTTTTTTTTTTTATCATAATGTCCTGTGCTGATGACAGTCAAGATATAGGCTCAGGAGAACCATTATTTGACCTTAGCTATGTACTATCCCAATGTAGAGTGCCTCAAGAGACTTTAATAGCAACACTGGTTTTTGAAATCACAAAATAATATTACAAAATGAAAGAAAGCTTTTGGCACCTTACCTTAAACCTCTGAATTCGCTCTTTTCTAGCCAAACCCTCCAGCTTCCTCCTTACTTCAAGCTGATGGTAACGCTGTCAAAAGAGAGCCACCTCAGTTAGAGCCCAGGATATTTTAGAGGAAAATAATCCCAATAGAGCCAGCTCTAGTCTCAATTAGCCCTCTTGTCATTTAGATGGAGAAGAATCACCTGCATAAGTGTGCAGGTGGGAATATCAGCGGCACTGCGCTTTGGGAAGCCAATTACAAACACATCTTAAGTGAAAGTATTCATACCCTTTAACCAGTGAGCTCTACCTCTAGGCCTAAGAGGAAAGCAGAATAATGACTTCTAAGTGTCTTTCTTACACAAAAAAATACTTTCTGAAAGGGTCCCCCGTCTCTTTCTTTAAAGAAAAATCGCAACAGTAGCATAAAATTTGAGACTAGTTAAATGCTTAGAGCATCTATGTGCTGGAGTAGAAGGTAATCATTAGAATAAGGTTCCTAAAGTTTGTGATTTTTGAAAGATGGAAAACCAAAGTATGTATAAGAAAGCAAAATATAGAATGGCACAGAATGATGGAGCTATTACCACATATCTGTAGGGTAGGAAGGTACTTTCTGTACCTTTATAACTGAACAACTCTAATTGCCAAGCAGCCCCCTTTTATAAGCAAAGAACCTGAGGCAGAGGATCATAAACTTGCATCTAGTAACTTCAACCTCGATGTAAATTACATTAATTTCCTGTTTCCTAATTCCTGCATCCCATGTCCCTCTCACAACATACCACAATTTCCTTTTATTTTTAATATTTTATTTATTACTTTTATGTGTATGAGTGTATTGTCTGCATGTATGTAAATGCAACCATGTCGTCCAACGCCAGAGGAAGTTAGAAGAGGACATCAGACCCCCTGGAACTGGAGTTACAGACAGTTGTAAGTGTTGGGAATTGAAGCTGGATCCTCTGCAAGAACAGCCAGTGCTCTTAACTGCTGAAACCTTACCTCCAGCCCTTCTTTTCATTTTTATTTACTGTTTTATTTATTTGTGAAACAGGGTCTTGAAACATAGCCTAGGTTTGCCTAGAACTTGATATATATAGCCCAGTTTGGCTTCAAATTCGTGATAATTCTCCTATCTCCATTTCCCGGGTGTGGATTACAGCATTTCATTGGCCATACTGTCATTTTATTAATAAATAAATGATTAGAAGAAACTTAGAAGAAACACATACTAGCAGTTATCTCTGAAAGCAGAAGCCCTATGTGATTATTTTTCTTCATGGTGTTTTCTTTGTTTTCTTGTGATATAATAGTTTTATAATTTAAAAATAAACCTCATATAAAATCATCTGTTTTCCAATTAGGTGTGAAATCATTCGTTTGTATTTCAGAGTTCATTGTCCCTTTGGGCAAATGTTTTTTTCTCTGTTCTCCATCTCTGCTGATTCAGTCATTCCCTTCCCAAGTGCCATCGACCCTTCAACCCTCATCTTGAATGCTCCTGACCTACTCCTGCTCTGATCTTTCACCAACTCAGCACCAAACATTCTTCCCTTCCATGTATTCCTTTGGCCTCTGCCTAAATGTCATGCAGTCAGCCCCTCATCTTCACCTTGGCGGAATCTACTTCCCCAAGGCTTCCAGTTTCTTCTGGTTGAAATCTCACCGCCCTCTTTCCTAGCACCTACCATAGCCACTCTACAGCTTTATGGTTGCGAGTCTCCTGGCTTCCAGTGAATAAACCTAACAGGCTTGTACTTTGCCACTGACAATTTGCCTTCAATTCCCACCTCATACCCAACAACCAGGCTGGAAGACTGAGAGCTAGTTGTTGTGCTTCATCTTCTTTCCTTGCTCTTTCTCATTGAATTCCTAGAGCTTTCTCCATCTCCAGCCTCCTGGCAGCCGCATCTCCCGTTTTCACAGCTGCTGTTAACCGCTCCCTATGGCAACAGCTTCCTAATTGACCTCCCACCTCCAATCTTCTCCAGCTCATTAATCCATCTTCTACATTTCCAGCAGCAGCATTTCTCTAGTGGCTCTGCTCATTTATTTCCACCTTCTGCTAAAAAATATCTCATCGCATCACCTCCTACATTGCAACCCAACTTGAGAATTTAAGACAAGAAGCAAGGCCCCAACTTATTGGATAGTGTCACTTCCTCCTTTGAACCTAAGCAGTCTATCTTAGCTTCCCTTCCATTCAGTCTTCCTGCACACTGCAACTTTCTTCCTCTGGAACTCCTTTCCTGAAATCCTAGCTTACTCTTCAGGGTACATTTGAAGCAGGAGGGCCTCTGTGCACCTCGCTCTGATCCCCACAGAGCAAGGCCCTTTCTTCCTCTGCAGTATGGAGACTGCCAGCTCCCCCTTCCCCTGTGCAGCACATGTACACTACTTTTGTAAAGCTGTCTGGCAGCTATGGCACAGGGCACATGGCAAGTCTGCAGTTACTGTTTGTTTCCTGAGTGAATGGATGAATACCTACATACTATTAGTAAAAATCACATCAAGGTAAACTAAATGGGGGCCATCATGACAATTTAGAGATGCGGATTGTTAGTTCTAATTGAGATAGATAGATAGATAGATAGATAGATAGATAGATAGATAGATAGACAGATAAAACTAGGTTAAGTTTCCCTTCTGCAAAATGGTTAGGACTTTTTCAGATTTCACCTTTTTGTGGATTTTGGAATATTTGCAGACTTTTCTGATTAAGCATCCTTAATCTGAACATGAAAAATACTCTGAAATTTGAAAACATTTTGAACATGTTTAAAATTTTTTAATTTTTTAAAAACGTTTTTAATTTTGCAGCAATTTATATTCAGATTTTTAAATTTTATTTCACCTGTGTGTCTATATTGGGGGAGATCTGAATGCAGAAGCCAAAGGAAGATACCAACTGTCCCTTTCATCACTCCATGTTGTCCCCTTGAGACAGGAACTCTTACTGAGCCCTGTGCTATGCTGATCCCCAGCAAACTCCGCTGACCCCCAGCAAGCTCTGCTGACCCTCCATCTCTGCACCTTCAACACCAGGGTTCCAAGAAGGTGTGTGACCATGCATGGCTTTTACCTCAGTGCTGGGGATTTGAACTCAGGTCTCATGCTTGTGCAGTAAGTGTTCTTATCTGTTGACCCATCTCCTCAGCCCCATTTTTCAGGTTTTACAATTAGAGATTGTTGACCTCTGTATTATAATGATTATACATTCTTTTATACATAAAGTATTAGTTGCATATAATATTTAATGAAGATATTTATCCAAAATTTGAAAACTTCGTAAAGACTTAAATAATTGTATACCTAAGAGTTTCAATGTGTCATAACATGTTAGTTTGTGAGATTTTAGAACACCCCACTTTGAGGCTCTGAGCTAATATTGAACTCAACATTTCTGAAATTTGAAACTAGATAGAGGATAATTTTGTGTTGTACTATTTTGTGTTGTACAATTTTTTCACAGATTTGTAGAATTCCAACTTGGAGCTATCAACAATGAGGCTGTGTAATTCTTGAAAGAACAAAACAATTCCTAAATGAACAGAATATCTATAAGTGTGCACCCAATCACCCTGAGTATATACTCCACTTGATCAATAGAATAGTAAGTATTGTGTAATAACAAGTACTTCCAATGGCACTAAATTTCCTCTTGGCTTACTGATGGCTCTAAAGTTATTAGAAGTGTTTACTATACTGCAAGGTCAATGGTTTTACAATACAGATTCTCTGATTTACTACTATATGGTCAAGCCAAGAAGTGACATCCTTTTTCACAGAGATTAAAATGGTGTTGGGGCTTGAAACTACAGTTTCATGGAGTAAGGCTGAAATAATTTATCAGGCTAGCTACATACTCCACTAAAAATGCAATGTCAGATTTTTAAAAATTTGTTGATGCTCAGGCTGTAAATCTATGCTGACCAATGTTTCTAAAGTGGGAGAGACAGCAGATGTTCCACTGCCTATTCCTTGAAACTTAACATACGGCTAAGCTATGGAGCCTTAAAAGAATAAGAGATCTGAGATAATTTGTGGCAGTAGAATTACTGATATTTAAACAGATGTCACTTTTTTAGCAAATGGAAATTAAAGTACAGATGGTAAGGGCTGGATAGCCATTGTGGATTAAAAATCTACATTTAGAAAATTAAATATCAGGATGGTGGGACCCATGAGCTGTGTGGGTTTGGGCACAACTGCTTGCAAATTGGTTTTACATGAAGGATGCTTGTACTCACAAATTATCACCTATTGTTAAAAAAAATGAAAACAAAACAAAACAAAAAAAGCAGAGAAAGATGCAGAAAACTTACGGCAGAATGCATGATCTGCGATGGGTAGGGGTGGGGTGGGGGGGAAGGGAAGGGGATATATGCCTGAATTGAATTGGAAAATGATGTATGAAATACACAAAGCATCAATAAAAATAAATTAAAAAAAAGAAAATTAAATATCAGAAAAATTTATCATGATGTCTATAGTTTTTCTCAACTAAAAAAGAGAAACCTTTAGTCTCTGGGCTCCTGGTTACCCATGATAGAAAGTGTCTCTCAGTTCACTTTGTTCCATTTTATTTTTCATGAAGTTCTGGACAAATTCCCCAAACATTATTCATTACCACATAGCAAACCATTAATGATAAAGAAGATAATAAATATCTGTACCTCCATATCAAGGACCTTACGGAAAATAGCCTGGGCTAAGCACTCCCGGGTATGCTTTTGGTGATCCCGTTTCATGATGTTTACTTTATATTCCTTTTCAGAAAGGATCCTCCCACTTCTTGTTACCTGCCAAGTAAACAAATGAAATCCGAGGATGAATAAATAAGATGTACATAGAAACACAAAGTAAAAAAATGTCTCGGGGCTGGAGAGATAGCCTAGCGGTTAAGAGCACCGACTGCTCTTGCAGAGGACCCGGGTTCGATCCCCAGCACCCACATGGCGGCTGAGAACCATCTGTAACTCCAATTCCAGGAGAACTCCAGCTCCAGGGGAATCCGAGACCCTCTTCTGACCTCCGCGGCATTGCACGACACGGGTGCACAGACATACATGCAGACAGTACATTCATACCCATACAGGAATAAATAAAAATTAAAAAAAAAATGTCTCGTTAGGTACCAAAAAAGGAGGCAAAAGAGAGGGGAAAAGGAGAAATGGAAGAGAGAGAAACAGAGAGAGAAACCAAAGGGAGAGAAGACAGATGTGACCTTATCTCGAAAGCCTAAGTTACCTAATAAATTTTCACTTTTAACGATTATTTCATACAGCAGAAAGGAGAAAGGAAGATTTGCAACTGATTAGTGTGAAAACACACATAGGTGGTACACTTGATGTTTAGAACAAGGTTTTCATTAGAATAACAAGTTCCCAGTGATGGAGCCAGGTGTTCCTGAATGCCCTGGTGAAGGGGGCGGGGAGGGGGTGTTCTACCTTGAAACAGCACAAAGGCTCTGTTCACAGGATGGCTCTATCTCTCAGGAGACACCCACAAGGATTAGGCAGACAAACTACAGGGGAACTCTTCGGTTTGTTTTGAAGAATAATTGGTTTCACTACTGTCTGGTCCCTCCTTTTACTTCTCCAGCCCAGAATGTAATTTAATTTCTTGTGATTTAGAATTTTGCCAATTATGTGGTACTGTAGGTAGAAAGTTTTCAATATTGGTCTCAGTGGGCATCATGGCAAGTCCCAGGAGTGGCAATTTCTGCTTTTTACTACTGTTTTTTCTTTGAATCTTTCCCATGGGTATTTTTGTGGTTGTTATTTGACAGCACTCCCATAAACAAGGTGGCTCTCTTTGCTTTGTTCATCTTCCTTATTAACATAAGATCTCAGAGTTCGTGACCACCAAGAAAGACCACCCAGACTCAATCAAATTTCAATTAGCCAATTTATTAAAGCCGTAGTTGGCTACAGTCTCTCTAGGTTGGGTTGGAGAACTGCAGCAGCAATAGAAACTTAAAAGGCAAAATCTACAGTGGCTTAACTTCTGTGAAATTCAGTTTATGGAGGGTAATGTTAGGGTATTCTTGTGTAAGCAGGATAAGCAAGTTACAGAAGCCAAAACCAGCAGTTAAATTGTGTCACAAGTCTATAGATAACTTTATGGTCAAGGTTTGTGCAAGTAGATGGTCAACAGGCATATACTTCTGGGAAGGAGTAGGGGGTCAGGGCTTCTTAGAATTGTTTTTCAACCTTGAGCTAAGAATAAGTTTTTGCTGAATTCTTAAGATGCCTACTTTATACAAAATGGAGTTATTTTGGCCATCACATTTAACGCTTATTTATGCTGGTCTCTTTAAGATTAGGTG
Organism: Rhizomys pruinosus; assembly: GCA_009823505.1. Taxonomy (NCBI): domain Eukaryota; kingdom Metazoa; phylum Chordata; class Mammalia; order Rodentia; family Spalacidae; genus Rhizomys; species Rhizomys pruinosus. Next base: position 114,007 of record VZQC01004351.1, read on the forward strand.
CGACCAAGAAAAAAAAAAAAGAAGAAGAAGATTGCTGGGCATGGTGGCACACGCCTTTAATCCTAGCACTCAGGAGGCAGAGGCAGGAGGATCTTCGTGAGTTCAAGGCCAGCCTGGTCTACAGAGTGAGTTCTAGGATAGCTGGGGCTACAAGGAGACCCTGTCTCAAAAAGATAAAAAAAAAAAATATTAAGTGCAAGCCACATTTGTATTCCTAATTTTACACTTAATTTGCTAGCTGTAATTCTGTATATTGTTGTTGCAACATATTACAGTATTGTGCTCAACCAGAGTTGTGTCACAATTGGTTACATACACACACATACATACACATACACACAAACATACACATTTTTGAATTGAAGAAAGGGGCATATTATAGAATATGGGCTTGAAACTCCACACAACCCACTTGCGTATCTGGAATGTGCTATCCATGGACTTCGTGAATAGGGAAATATTAGGCCATCCTAACTGCCATCCCTATGACTTAACATGAGTCCCTGATTCTCTTCCCTGGGATTATGCCTGTTCTTCCCAGTTAGACTAGAAGCTCCTATAGGGCAAAAGATCTTAAACTCGAATGTGGATCTGAGCACCAGGAGGGTTTGAAGAACAGCAGATTGGTGGTCCAGTCCCTTAGCTTCCCACTCAGCAAGTATGGGGTTATAAGCTTCATGCTTGCACTTTCTAATGAGTTCCCAGGTGATGTGAACACACAGGCTATTGTTGGAACCCCTGCTCTAGAGAAGTGTCACGCCTTCCTTAGTTGAATTGCCATGTGTTTTGTTTTCTTATTTTTTTTTTACCAGTGCTCAGTAAGTGCTCACTTATGGGTGCTGTTAAATAAATGCAAAGCCCTTCCCTTCTGTGCATCAGGCTCACAATGTTCATAGTCCACAGCAATTACAGTGACGACTCACTGTAGATCTCTCACAGTCACCTGACCACTTTGCACCATGGTCTTCATTTCACAACTGAGAAAGTTGGTTCTGAAAGTGGTCGATGAGTGATTTACTTCTGATTCTTGTCTTGTTAATAATAGAGCCAGATTTCAGCTGGTCTAGCTGATAACAAAGACCCAGGAGCCTGAGAAAGGTGTTCTCTGAGATCTACCCAGCTAGTGCCAAGCACACAAACAACAATTAGAAACACAATACACTTTCTTTCAACACCAAGGCAAGACTGTTAAGGAAACCCCTGTACTGTAAGAAGGTAAACAGTCAATATTGAGTGGAACCACACCCCTCTCTTTCACTTGAAAACCCTAGTTATTAAAATATACACCATGTTATACACATTTCGAGGGTATAGAGACTGTGTAGGTGGAATGGTTTAGAAACCACTGAAAGACACAGCATCTCAATAAACCATCACATGGAAATAAAGTTTAAAAATCTAAGAGGTGGGCTGGAGAGATGGCTGATAAGAGCACTCACCGCTCTTGCAGAGGACCTGGGTTCGAGTCTAAGCATCCACATGGTGGCTAAAAGCCATCCATAGCTCCAGTTCCATGGGATCCAACACCCTCTTCTGACCTCTGTGGGGATTGCATGACATGGGTCCACTTACACTCATACTTATAAAATTAAAATAATTGTTTCAAATCCAAGAGGAAACACTTCGTGTTTTTATGCCATATTCTATATTAAAAATAAAACTTTTTCTGAAACAATAAAGTCTTCTCTTGCCCTCATTCTTTAACAGTTTCTGACTCACAGAATGTGTGTTGAATAAATGAATAAATAAACAAACGAACTCTGATGTTGAAAGCTCATGGGGACTTTTCCACAATAATTTATGTTTCCTTGGTAGCAACTATAACCTCTCTTCTCATCTTTAGGAAGAGCTTCAAATAAATAAATCAGAAGTTTGGATAGGAAGTAATTTTTCTAAATTAGTAGAGAAAAAACATGTCGTTGGCTCAAAGGGGAAGGCTGAAAAAGAAGTTGGGAATTTTCAGACTTAATTGAATGAACATGGGTAGAAAACAAAGCAAGCCTTACCAGCCCTGATCTGAGGAGGTGCCGCCGGATCCTGGTGTTGTTAAAATACCCAGCTAGGTGTTTATCAGTGAGACTGTTATATGTTGCCAGTGATCTGAAACAGGGAAAGGAAAACATTCAGATTTTATGAAAGATTGCTTGACAACCAAGGCCATCCATGGCCTCCTCATCCTTAATTCTGCCTCACTCAGTCAGCTATGCATTTGTGAACAAGTTTAATGGCCAGGTGCTGACCACCTAGCAAATTCCAGGGCTTAGGATAAGAGACGAAGACAGTCCTGACATTCGGCAAGAATGGAAACCAGAAATGAATGACTAAAATGAGTGAAAACCCCAAAGACAGAAATGTACCCCAAATGTTAGTTCAGGGAAGAGGCCGCCAGCTGCCACTGTCAGAAGCTTCACAACAGAGAGCAGTTCCCCTGTGTGCCCAGCACTCACACCCTGTGTCTCTCTCACGCCAGCAGGAGGTGACCCACAAGTCCCCTGTCTCCAGAAAGCTGCTCCTGGTGCCCTGGGTCCTGTGGGACACTCACTCCACGGTTATATTACTCATCCCAGGATCTGGATCAGGTCTCTGCTCATTTCCCATCACCCCTGCTGACTCTGAAGGCCAGCTAAGATTCTGCCCAGCATGGCCGTTGACAGTGCCTGTCCTGTTGCTAAGCAATAATGTGCCCAGGAAATGATGACAGGGCTTTCTGTGGAATTTATACTTATCAACATAAATTTCAATCATTAAACTTAGCATTTTTTATTTGTTAACTTATTCATATTTATCTAGACAATTTCATTAATTCTAAATCTAGCATTGGGGGGGGGTCTTTTATTTTAGGAGTTAAAAGAGGCCAGATGTGGTGACACACACCTGTGAATCCAACACTAGACATAGGACACAGAGGTTTTCAAGTTGGAGGCCAGCCTGAGACTTTCTCTCTCTCTCTCTCTCTCTCTCTCTCTCTCTCTCTCTCTCTTCTTTCTGTCTCTCATCTCTTACACATACATGCCATGACTTAAAAGAGAAGCAAAATTAATCAATACATGGTGAATCACAGTACATAAGTCAGAGTTGAAAACTTTTTATCCTTTAACCTATTTTGTAATTTGGAAAAATGTATGCATAAAATATATGTGTGTACATGCAGATATATTCACAAGCATTTATGCATGTACGTACATTGTAAGCAAACCTAACTAGTCATGTCTTTAAAACTGCACATATGGGGCTGGAGAGATGGCCTAGCGGTTAAGAGCACCGACTGCTCTTACAGAGGACCCGTGTTCGATCCCCAGCATCCACATGATGGCCGAGAACCGTCTGAAACTCCAATTCCAGGAGAACTCCAGTTCCAGGGGAATCCGACACCCTCTTCTGACCTCCGCGGCATTGCACGACACGGGTGCACAGACTTGCATGCAGACAGTACATTTATACACATACAAAAATAAATTTAAAAAAATTAAAATTAAAAAAACTGCACATAATGTTACTTGCAACAAAGATTCACACCCCAAACACTTGATGAGCAGCCCATCCTGAGCTTCTGAGTCTACAGGAGCAATGCACTTTATAGACTGGAGGGTAGCAGCAGTAGTCTGTTTAGCTGTTTGTGTGGCCTTAATTACATGGAGATGGTATTGGTGAACTTTTCCTGCCTCTTTTCTCCTTAGTAGCCTATCTCAGGACAGTTCCACACTGTCAAACGCTAAGAAACATATAATTTTGTCCATAAAAGAGACTGAAAAAGTAATTCTAAACCCAGAAGCCAAGGTGCAGCATGGGCTGCAGACATGTGAACAACTGCAGAAGCCATTACTTCCTGGGGTTTATTTAAAAAGACAACCCAAGAGCTTCACTGAGGCACACACAAAACCATCCTGGGATAATGCTTTGAAACCATCTTTTAAATGAACTGTCTTGTGTCATATAGTTCATCAAAGGTTTCCTGTCTCCAAAAGGTCAGCCTTGTATCCCTTACGCTTTCTGAAACTCAGAATCCCTTTTCAGCTCCTCATCTCAGAAAGCAGAGCAGGTGCCGCTCAGTCACAACAGCCAGGATTCCACCGTTCATGGATTCTTAAGATTAATCATTACAGTGGTGTCATACATAGTCTTTTGTCTGTTTTGCAGATCCAAGTTTTAAAAACATATCAAAATCAATCATTTTGGAATATCTAGGCATATTTAAAAGCCCTTATTAAATGAAGGGAGGTCAAAAAGTTGGATAATAAGCCTCAACCTTACTCTTAAGGGGAAAATATCCCTTTTAATTAGGGCTTTGAAACATTTAAATATTGAGGTCCTAGTAACAGTACCTAGCCAGCTTTGGCACCTTCCTGTTTTCTCTTTCACTCCTGGTGCGCAGGATGCCCCTCCAGTCCCACAGAACCTTGAAGGGGGCTGGTAAGGCTTCCATCTCCTACTGAGAAAAGAATGCAATGTGGTCTGCCTGGGAGGGTATTTGTAAAGTAACTCCTTCCACAACTGCTATCACCTGTCACATAAACAAGTGTGATAGCACAATTATGTCTTCCTCTTGTCCACGAGGAGGCTCACTCAGGGTTAATTACCTCTTTTACAGACAACACCTAAATAGATTTTGTTTTAGCTGAAACTGTAAATTAATAAATTAGTTGATAATATGAAATCACACATACATGTGATTTATGTACATGTCTGGTGAAACAGCCAATTAAAATATGTCTATAAATGCCAGACTCTTACTGACCAGCAAACCTCCTTTACTGGGAAGACAGTCGCAGCCTGTGTAGACAAAACTGTGGTCTGTCTGAGTCCTTTTATGCTAGTCATCATGTGTGTCTGGCATGGGCCTATAGCCTGCCTTTGCTTCTACCTAGCCAGGCACTTTCAACTCACAGCCATGAGCTGTGTGAGGCTGAGGACAGCTACACAACCCAATGCAGAATCATAAACTCACTTAAAACATGACATGTTTTTTGCATGTGGATTTTCTTGGTAACTCAAGTGTATGTTTCTGGATAATGAACTTTGCAGAAGACAACACCACGTCACCATGTCAATTCAATTACATGAAGCTTTACGTACTAGGCCACTAACATGGGTTAGCAGGCCTCACTGAAATTTTCCCATCTTTATTTTCTGCACTGCCCCTGGCACAGTGCTGGCCATGGTGACTGTGTAATGTAGTACTTCCATCTCTGTACATGCTGCTAACTCTACAGTGACTGGCAAAGCAGGACTTCCTAGTCACTTGCCTCTGACCTGTGATCTCTCTTACTCACTGTCCATCAAGGACACCACTCACAGGCCATGTCATTCACCCCAAGCCCACGAAGCACTATCCAAACCTGTGTAACATCCTTACTTCTTTATTGGATGGACAGCAACATTCGGTAGTGAAGTGAGGCAAGGCCCAGTCTCTGGCTTTGTGTGCAGGGAGACCAGTCCCAAGGAAACACAGCACCCTTGTCTCTGGGCTGGTCCTTGTGTCTCCCTTCCTTGTACACCCACTTCCTTCAGGGGCCTGATGCTGAGTCACTAGTGCCACCTTCCCAGCTGCAGCTTTTCAGCAAGCATCCCGGAACCCTCCTCTCCCAGCAGGCAGGATACATAAACAGGGCTCTATAAAAATAAAACTCAGCAATTCCATCCAGCTCCTCCATCTGGCCCCAAAGAGCATCTGCCCCATAAAAACCTCATGTAAAACACAGACACTATAATTGTCATTAATCAGCAACATTTATTGAGAGTCCTGATATATTTAGGTCATTCTGCAAGGAACGAGGGTGGGGGTGTCACAGCTCTCACAAAGTCCAAAGCCAGTGGGTGATGCACACATACATAATGTGTGTGCTTATAAGACCTCACATTTAATTACTATATCGCAGTCTAATTTACTCGTGGAGAGTTAAAGAGTATCTCCATGTGTATAAGGCTCAATCCCAAACTACAGATTACAAAGTAGATTCAGGACCATCAAGGTGGATCAGCAGGTAGAGATGCTTGACATAGGTGGTAAGACCAGAGTTTGAATCTCAGATCCCACAAGGTGACATGAGAGAAAGGATGACTGAGAACTGTCTTCAGACGTCCACAAATGTAACATGGCATGTGCACATACACACACATGAAATCAAATAGATTGAAAAGCATTTGCACAAATTCTCCTATTTGATCCCTTGTAGGGTCCTGAGCTATCAGCCACGAGCAGCAGTCCTGTTCCTCTGCCTGTCTACGAAGGAAATGTTCCCAAAGGAGATGCGAAGATTGCCCAGTGAGAGTCAGTCCTGGGAACTCCTCACAAAAATGCCTCTTCCTGGACCACACTGATGAGCTCATTTCTTCTGGTCTATAGCACCTTTAGCCCCAACCTACTTGTTGCCATACTTTGTACCACTGGGAATGGAAATATAGAACCCCAGCTCCAGTTTGGTCCTGATATTGGTTCTGTCACCAGGAATAAGCAACCTCACCAACTCCCTCTGCCTCAGCTGCACCTTCCTCAAAAGACTAGGATACAAACACAGGTCAACCAAGTTCGGATCAATTTATAGCATGACTGCTTGAGCTCCAGTTTCAAATGTGTTCTTTTCTCACGAGGCTGCATCTTCTGGCTTTGACCCTCCACCACGTCTTGGGAACATCCTGCACCTCACCACTGTGTATTAGATAACAAGATGGAAACACCACCAGCACTGCCCACTTTTTTTCTGAGCCCCCACTGGAACCAGCTCTGGCAAGCCTTTCAATGCAGTGCTGCCTTTTCCTAGCCTGCGGGTCAGTCTTGATTGTCAGCTTCCTGGGATTTAGAATCACCATGGAAAGAAACCTGTGAGTATATCCGTGAGCGTTTCTATGCTGTGGTCATTACAATGGGAAGACTCGTCCTAATCGGGAGAAGCGCATTCCACGGGGTGGGTCACAGACATACGAAAGAAGAAAGAGTGACTGAGCACCAGCATTCATCTCTGCTTGCTGACTGCAGCTGCACTGCGACCAGCCACCTCGCACCCTGGCAGTCATGCCTTCCTTCCCATGGTGGACTAAACCCTCACACTGTGAGGCGAAATCAACCTTCCCTCATTTTTTTGCTTTTGACAGGTATTTTGTTGTAGTAAAAAAAATAAAGGGAACTAATACACCAAGCAACTCAGAAGACTTTCAACCTCTCCATGCTGCCCAGGTCCAGTGCTCCAATTCCATACTTGCAGGTACTTATTAAAGCTGCACCACACTTTCTGTACCAGTTCTTAGCATACTCAGACAGTAACAGCAGAATTCCATAGCGTAGGAGGCTTGAGGAACAGGCAGACTTTTATTTCTCAAGGTTTTAGAGGCTGGAGCTCTGAGGCCAAATACCCTGTGTTCCCGATCCTGGTGAAGTCAGTTCTCTGTGGCTTAATCCGATCAGCAACCTGAATTCCACCTGTATCATTCTCTCCTTCAGCATATAAAACAGCATTCTCAAATATTTTGAGAAGCAGGCAGGGGTATCCTTAAGGGAAGTGTCTTGTTTGCACAGGATTTTTCCTTATTCCAAATGCCAGGAAACAGAAGCATCAGTTCCCCAAAGACTCCACAAGTAAGTGGTAGTATATATTGTCCAATGATCATGCATGAAATTGATCACTGCTTTCAAAAAGGAAATTCTCAGTATATCACACTATGCCACTGTGTGGCATGGCTTGAAGACTACTTCTACCTAGAGGGAAGGAAAACAAAAATACTTTATATCAGAACCCTATAGCATTGGACAGAGAGAAAACAGGTCTGAGAAGTGGGCCATTGGAGATCAGGATAGCATATCTTAGTTAAGTCCAATTTGAAACTTAAAAAAAATCAGACTTCTGCCATTGCTGGGGGGGGGTTGGACACAGCATCTCAAGAACCTGTCATGTGGAAAACCATAATGGCAAGCAAAAGGAAGCTGGCCTGGTTAAAAGTTTATAGAGTTCCTTGTTCTGAGGTAAACATTTTGGTTTAGGACCCTCAGCTCTCACAAAGAGATGCCACATATCTTGTTTTATCAGATTGAACCTTGGAACCTTGTGGGTAGACTAAAAACACAGTTTCTCATGTAGCCAAAACTCTCTGTCTATATAAGCTTGCAAAATTGGACATTAAATCGCTGGCTCCAAACTGACTCAGGTCCCAGGGTCTTTGCCCTGTGCCACCAACCTCACCTTCCCAGGGAGTGATCCCCCCCAATATCAGAACCCCTACAATAAGCTGGAGTGGAACATTGAGAAGCAGGCCAGGCACTCCCACCTCTATATGGGACTGCAGAAGACTGCACACCTATCCAACTCACTTTGATTTTCCTTTTTCTTTCTTTTTGTTTCTTTGTTTTTGTTTCTGTTTGTTTTTGAGACAGGATCTTACTGGGTACACAAAGCTGATCTCACTCTCCCAGAGATCCACTTGCATCTGCCTCCAGATTAAAGGCATGTGCTGCCCCACCATACCTGGCTCTTCAGGTTTGTTTTTTGTTGTTCTTGTTGTTTGTTTTATGTTTTTTTGTGTGTGTGTGTGTGTTTTTCCTGGCCTTTCCAAAGAAGAGAGGCTAGTCAAGAGTTAATGATTCTTGGGGCTGGAGAGATGGCCTAGCAGTTAAGAGCACCGATGGCTCTTACAGAGGTCCCGGGTTCGATCCCCAGCACCCACGTGGCGCCCGAGAACCATCTGAAACTCCAATTCCAGGAGAATTCAAGTTCCAAGGGGAATCCGACACCCTCTTCTGACCTCCACGGCATTGCATGACACAGGTGCACACACCTGCATGCAGACAGTACATTCATACACATACCAAAATAGATAAAATTTTAAAAAAAAAGTTGATTCTTCCTGCCTCAGCCTGCTGCATGTAGTTTAGGTTGTCTGGCTGTACTTCTTTTACTCTTTCAGTCTACCTTCAGCGGGATCTGCTCCATCTACTTTTCATCTCTACTGTTGCCTGGTGTGTCTACTTCTCCATCTGATGCTGTCTTCTCTGATGCTTGAGCAGAACTGTGAGTTAGGCTCCCATTCCTTCCTGCCCATTCTTTAGCTGAAGGTTTAGATACTGAGCTGCACCTCCAATTTAGGCAGAAAGATGAAATCTCAACTCTACTTTCAGCCTAGTCCTGCTTGAATATAGCAGAAACTTCCAGCAAAACGATATGGGTGATTTTAAGAAATTATAACCAACAACTTAATCTGATGTAAAGACCCATTTGAGAAATTCAAAAAACATGAAAATATTAAGAAAAATGACTTCTTCAAAAGTTATTAATTCTGCCAGGTGTGGTGGCACATGCCTTTAGTCCCAGCATGTGGGAGGCAGAGGCAGGCAGATCTCCATGAGTTCAAGGCCAGCCTGGTCTACATACACAGTGAGTTACAGGACAGCTGGGGCTACAAGGAGACCCTGTCTCAAAAAGACCAAAAAAAAAAAAAAGAAGTTAATAATTCCACAGGAATAGACGCCAATGAAAATGAGTTAGATGAAGTACCAGACAAAGAATTCAGAGGGTACATTAAAGAATTTTCAAAGACATAAAGGAGGGCATGAAAAGAGCAATGAATTCAAAGAGAACATAAACACCTAAATGAAATAAGGAAGTCAACAAAGGATATGAAAAACAAAGTCAATAAAGAGATAGAATTTTATAAAGAGATAGAAAACTGAAAAAAATCAAATTGAAATTATGTAAGCTACAAGCTCCATACTGAAAAAGACTCAGTGCAAAGCCTTACCAATAGAACAGATCAGGTGGAAAACAGAGCTTCAGGCTTAAAGAGAAGGTAGAAGAATTTAAAAATTCAGACCGTGACAAAGATGAAATAATAAAAAATGAAAATAGAATTTGCAAGATTGGTAGGATCCCATTAAAACGTATAAATCATGGTCATAAAAGAGGAAGAAGTGAAAATCAGAATTAGCCAAAGAGGTAAAGAACACTCATCCACTGCTGGTGAGAATGTAAACTTGCACAACCATTATGGAAAGCAGTGTGTAGAACCCTTAAAATACTCAAAATGAGGTGATACCATACAACAGAAAAATTATAGAGAACACTTGTATGTGCCAATCCCAAAGTAATTGTTATACAGATTTTATGTAGAACAAACGTGGACAACAGCAGTTTATATCTCCGTTTAACTCAGACGCATTACCGTTTTTATCAAAGCCTGTAAACCAATGTTGTTTAATACACACATATTTACTTTTACTGAGTCCTAAACCACCATGTACCTGTATACAGTGTCTGGGCAAAACTGGATACTTGTTGAACTCACGTCAATTAAATATGGATTAATCGAATATACACCTGTTTCCCTCTCCTGCCCCTCCCGCCCTTCCCAATTCACCATTTCAGTCAGTTTTCTGATGCAGTCTTTCTGTTGTTGTTCTTTTACTATGCATCCCTCTCCATGAGAAATATTTATATCTGGGCTATTGGCACTAGCATCCACAGATGAGGGATACCATTTGTCATTTGTTTTTCTTTTT
>VZQC01004351.1:134140-257967 GCA_009823505.1 Rhizomys pruinosus
ACTTAATGGCTGAGAAAGAAAAGATACAGCTTTGCATTGAGTAGGATGTACCAGAAAGTGCCAACTGAAAGGTTGACCTGTCTGAACATCAAAAGGAAGAAAAGCCTCAGATTGCTTTAAACATCGAACCCCTCTGTGGATCCTACTTGTAACAACTATTTATAATGAGTCTTAATGAAACTTACCTTCTAGGTGCCACAAGGTTTTGATATGAGAGACTTTCTTGCCTCCCCCTCCCATAGAAAAAGGAGAAATATGATGATGATGAGGTCGCTTTCCAACTGTAAATTGGAGACAGCTATTATAGAGGTAATCTCTTATAAAACCGGAAAAATGCCTTCTTTAATTGAATAATAGATATAAGAACTGTGAAAAGATTATTCTCTGTTCAGAACCAAATATAATACTAAAGTCCTTAAGCTATGCGCTTAATCAAAATATATTAATACAGGAGCTCTGACATCAGCAATGGATTATTCTACCAGGGAGATGTGGCCAGGGGATCCAAGGCCCCACAAAAGGTAAAGGCTCTTTGCCTCTAAACTGGGATACCTGCAAGAAGAGAGGCGATAAGTTCCTGCTGCCGAAGACCTGATGTTAACATGGGAAAGATGTATTGAGACCACACATGCAAGTGTACAGATGGCCTCTGGAATACCAGAGAGTGTTACCAAAGGCCACTCAACCAATAAAGGAAATACAGGTCTCCCTGAGTCAAGCAAGACTAAACCGTCAACACCAGCTACACCTCACCTGCCTGGAAATACTGTGCAGCAGAGGCAGCCATATGCCTGTATATCCCAAACCTAATTGGCTATTGGCTCTCCCCTTGGAGGAATAACCCATGGCTGATGCCACAAGCTTACATCCTCTACAGGTTAGGAGATGTTATAAGCCACAGTAAGACCCTGTCATATTTAACAGGAAAAAATGTAATTCATGGATTAACATATCATCCAAACATTTGTGTCTATACCAAAGTAACCTACCATAACTATTAGTGCTGTTTAAATACCTATATATCTAATTGCTTATGCTTCGTTAGTAGGATTGAAAGGTTATTTTGATGCTTTTTGGTATCACACGTTTCACTTATGCTATTTTGATGCTATGTGTACTATAGAGTTCAAAAAAAAGACTGAGGCAAGACATGTATGGCAGAATGCATGAACTAGGGTGGGGTGGGAGGTATGGAAAAGGGAGTATATCTAAATTGAACTAAGAAATGATGCATGAAACACACAAAACACCAATAAAAATATTTTATTAAAGAAATTAGAAGGTGGGGCTAGAGAGATGGCCTAGCGGTTAAGAGTGCCGACTGCTTTTGCAGAGGACCAGGGTTCGATCCCCAGCACCCACATGGCGGCTGAGAACCATCTTTAACTTCAGTTCCAGGGGAATCTGACACCCTCTTCTGACCTTCATGGCATTGCATGACACGGGTGCACAGACCTGCATGCAGACAGTACATTCATACTCATCAAGAATAAATAAAATTAAAAAAAGAAATTAGAAACAGAAAGGGATGCAAAAATTCTCAACAAAATACATGCCAACTGAATTCAATTACACATAAAACAATCATTCATAATGACTGAGTAAGCTTCATTCCAAGGATGAAAATATGGTCCAACATATGCAAATCAATAAACATAACATACCACACTAGTAGACTCAAGGACAAAAACTACATGATTATCTCAATAGATGCACAAAAGGATTTGACAAGCTCTAAAATCCATTCATAAGAAAAGTCAGATAGAGAATAGGATTAGAAGGATATGCTTCAAAATAATAGAGTATATATAACAAACCAATAGTCAACATTACACTAAGCAAGAAAAAAACTCAAAGCATTTCCAAAGAAATCAAGGACAGGAAAGGGTATCTATTTCTTCCACTGTGTTTTTCGATATAGTCCTTTATAAATTAGCTAGAGCTGTAAGAGAAAAAGATCTTGTACTTTAGAATCTACCTGAAAACTCTTAGAAATGATGAACACTTTCAGCAAAGTAATGGGATACAAAATCAACATACAAAAACAGTAGCTTTCCTATATACCATAACAAACTTGAAAGAAATCAGGGAAATAATCACATTTACAATAGTTCAAAAGACATCTCAGAATGAGCTTACCCAAGGAAATAAAAGACCTCCATAATGACAATTTAAAAATCTGAAGGGGGGATTGAAGGTGATACTGGAAGATCCGAAGACTCCCCAGGCTCATGGATTTGGCAGAATTAATATTGTGACAATGGCTATCTTATCAAAAGTGACTTAATGTGATTCTCATCAAAATTCTCATGAGATTATTCACAGAACGAGAAAAATAATGGTAAGATTAATATAGAGGAATAAAGATTCCAAATAAAGAAATATTGAACAAAAATATCAATGCCTGATTTCATGTTATACTACAGATCCAGCATAACAACAAAAACAAAAACAACAACAACAAATGCATGATCCTGCCACAAAAACAGAGAAACACGTTAATGGAGTAAAATGCAGGTCCTGGGATTAAACCCACACAGCTATACCTGATTTTTTGATTAAGATGTCAAAAACATGCAATGGAGAACAGACAACCTCCTCAACAAATGGTGCTGAGAAAAGTGTATATCCATGTATAGAATGACACTAGAGCCCTATCTTTCATCCACAAAACTAATTAAAAATACATCAAATGACATTAATGTCAGACCTGAAACTCTGGAATTATTAGAGGAAACCAAACACTTCAAAATGTAGGCATAGCCAAGCGCTTACTAAAAACGACTCGAATTGCCTAGAAAATAACAAGAATTGACAAACGAAGTTAACTTAAAAGTTCTGAGCAGTAAAGAAAACAATCGAGTGAAGAGACGGACTGCAGAATGGAAGAAAATGTTCCGCTAGCTTCGCATTTGCCAGAAGATTAGTATGTAGAATATATAAAGAACTCAAAAACAAAATAACAACAAAAAACTATAAATAAACTTAAAGGACTGTTATCAAGAGTACAAATGGGCAATAAACATGAAAAACAATGTTTGACACCCTTAGATGTCAAGGAAATGCAATATAGATATAGAGGCACATACCAATTCCATCTCCAATCAGAATGAGCATCATCAATAAAAACAAATTACAACAAATGCTGGTGAGGATGTGAGGAAAGAGACCCTTTCCATGCTGCCGATGGGAGTGTAAGTCAGTATGGAGACTCCTCAAAAAATCTAAAGAACTTCCACAGGACAGCCAAAGCACTTGTAGGTACAGACCCACAGGACATTAAGTAAGCATACCACAGAGAAACCAGTGCCTGTTGAAGCACTACTCACAATTGACACATTATTGTGGAGTCAGCCTGGGCGCCCAAGAACAGATGAACAGAAAATGAAAATGAGAGACACAATAGACACAAGAGAGCTATAAAGACAAATGAAATTATGTCATCTGGGGCAAATGGATGCAACTGAAAATCATCATATTAAGCAAGTCAGTCAGCCTCAGAAAGACAAACACATTTTCTGTCATTTCTGGATCCTAGATTTGAAATTTTTATGTTAACACACATATGACATGAAAGCAGAAGGGAGACTGGGGGAAGGGAGGAGGCTAGCCAGAGGGGGGAGGACATTCAGAGAGAGGAGAGGACAGTCAAGAGAGGAGGACAGCCAGAGGGGGAGAGGACAGTCAGAGAGAGAAGAGGACAGTCAGAGGGAGAAGAACAGACAGAGAAGAGAGGACAGTGAAGAGAGGAGGACAGCCAGAGAGAGGAGGACAGCCAGAGAGAGGAGAGGACAGCCAGAGAGGAGAGGACAGCCAGAGAGAGGAGGACAGCCAGAGAAGAGAGGACAGCCATAGAGAGGAGGACAGCTAGAGAGAGAGGAGGACAGCCAGAGGGGGGAGGACAGTCAGAGGGGGGAGGACAGTCAGAGGGGGGAGGACAGCCAAAGGAGGGAGGACAGTCAGAGGGGGGAGGACAGTCAGAGAGAGAAGAGGACAGCCAGAGAGAGGAGGACAGCCAGAGAGAGGAGGACAGTTAGAGAGAGAGGAGGACAGCCAGAGAGGGAGAACAGTCAGAGAGAAGAGGACAGTCAGAGAGAGGAGGACAGCCAGAGGGAGGAGGACAACCAGAGGGAGGAGGACAGCCAGAGGAAGGACATAGAGGGGGAGAAAGGGGACAGTATAGTGGCTGAATTTGACCAAATTACATGATAAACTTCAAAGAAATTGCCCTTAGGAAACCTGCCACTATGCACAACAACCGTTCTCAAATACAAAAGAAAGGAAGCCAGGTGTGCTGGCTACATCTTTAATTCCAGCACTCATGGGGTGGAGGCAGGTGGATCTCTATGAGTTTGAGGCCAGCTTGGTCTACACAGCAAGTTCCTGGCCAGCTGGGGCTACAGAGAGACCATATCTCCATGTCTCAAAACAAAAGGAAAAAAATCAATTCACAGTACATTTTAATAATCAACAGAATATTCTTGCTCTGCAAAATTAATTTTTCATGTAGTATATTCAAAAATATATTCTCCTGAAAAATGAAACACAGTTCCCAGATTGAGGCAAGGAGTTCTTGGTGCTGTGCCCATATGTACAAAGTGAGTTAGGGCACCCTCCTTGATGGACTGCTGAGGTGTGGAAGGAAGATGAACCCTAAGACAAAGAATGAGGCTCATTCAGGACACTGTAGCTTACACATTGTCTCTCATAGGTGTCATGGCAGAAAGGAACTTGCTGTGAGTGGAAACAGACTGTGTCATGGTGTGTAATGATAGTCACGTTAAACTATCTCCTGAAGACTTAACATATTTCCTTAACTCAGAAAATTATTACTGAAGACACAAAAATTGAAGAGCACATTGTCAATTTCACTAAGATGTACTGCTGATCATAAGGTGAAATGATTTAGGGTGGTAAAAAAGAGGAGGAAAAGAGATGGGGGAAGGAGATAAAAATTTGCATTGCATGCATAGTAAACATATAGGAAGAGATTTCTCTAAGAAGTCATAGAAGACCTGCATCAGAATGTGGCCTTGTCCCTCCTGCTAAGAACTTCAAAGTGGGGTTTGGGAGAAATGAGTCAGCACTTAAGAGCAATGGCTGCTCTGGCAGAGGACATGAGTTCAGGTCCCAGAACCCACATGGCAGTACAGAACCATCTATAACTCCATTTCCAGGGGACCTGATGATGTGTTCTTCCGGTTTCTGTTGGCACTAGACACACATGCTGTGCACATGCACACATGCAAACACTAATACACATAAAAAATAAAAAAAAAAAAATAAAAAAAACCTCACTGCCGGGCGAGGTGGCACACGCCTTTAATCCTAGCACTTGGGAGGCAGAGGCAGGTGGATTTTTGCGAGTTCAAGGCCAGCCTGGACTACAGAGAGAGTTCCAGGACAGCCTGGGGTTACAGGGAGACCCTGTCTCAAAAAGACCAAAAAAATAATAATAATAATAATAAAATAAAATAAATACATACTCTTTTCAAAAGAACCTCAAAATGAGGTTAGACAAATATTTTATGCACAAAATAATTATAAAATACATGGAAGTGTATTTAAAAAACTATTAACACTGGTTTACAGGAGTAGATTTGTATGTACTCTCATGTGATAACTATTAAATGCTCAAAAATTTTGCAAAACACTGGTACCTTGAAATTGACTATCGAGGGTAGTTTCTTATCTTGGAAATTAGTAAACACTACAAATAATGGCTTTACAGCTCGATTTTTCCTGAAATCCCAGTTTTCCAGCATACCAGTGATTGCATTTAAAAACTAAGTGGCAAGACTTTTGCTCTCATAGGCATAGGCAATAAACGATAAGATTCATTATATGAGTAAGCGTATGGAAGTCTGCCTTGCATGCTTTCAGTCTGAAAATTCATCTTTTCTATGCAGTATTTGACTAAGAGCTTCTCTACCTGTCCATCCATCTCCTACCACACACAAAAAGAACACAGAATTCTTGCAAGTACAGAGCCATTCTCCAGCTGCCTTTCAATCAAGAAATTTTATGCAGGATATTTCTTTACATTGCCATAAAAGGAAAAGTTCAACTCACATACCAACCTGGAAAAGCTGATTACACCATTTTATGCTGAGCAGAATCAAGTGAGACTTATGTGAATGAGCCCAGTTTTATTATTAAAGATGAAAAGCCTAATTGAGAGGTGCTTTGCATTTCAGAGGGCACTAAATCGGCAATTTGTAGAGTTTGATATTGTTCAAGGAGGGTCTCCATCAAACCTTCACCGCCAAGGTAGGCTTCTAATGGAAGCCAGTAAAACATGCCTGCAACTCACAAATCAAGTGCTTTGCACTGGAAAAGCATGTTAAACACTTAAACAAAGCTCAGAGCACACTGGCTTGATTGCCTGTATGTCACTGTACAGCTCATAACCAGGATTCTCTGTATCCTGATCTTTTGTCTACACAAAAATTTGCAATACTCGGAATTCAAGTTCCAGGAGGAAGCTAGTCACATTTACAGTGCTCAGCCACAGACAAGTTTGAATCTCAGCAAAGACTACTTGGGAATACGTAATAATATCTAAACTGACATAACTTCCTCCAACAAGATATCTGAAAATGCTGTTAATAAGCAGAAGAATACAAATTCAAAAGTAAAATCTCTAATCAAGAGAATTTAGCCCTCTCAAAAACTATGCCTATTGTTAGAAAATTTAGGAAATATGGGAGTAAATTATTTACCTCTAAAGGAGTACAGTAACTTTTTTGTCATAGTTAAGGCAGAGAAATCTATATCACCTCCCACTCAATGTAAAATTTGTTGAAATAAATAAAAGATAAGATTTGGAAGCATGGACATGAGGTTCAGATGTAATTCCGGTGCCATCAAGAGGCACAACCTGGAGAACCAACCCTCTTCCCCGACAACTGTCTAGGCTAACTACTTCCTGAGGTAGAAGACTTGTTTACATTTACTTGGAGGTACTGCTATATCATTTGCTTACAGAACTTTTTTTTTAATTTTTTTTTTCTGTATATGTATGAATGTACTGTCTGCATGCAAGTTTGTGCACCCGTGTCATGCAATGCCGCGGAGGTCAGAAGAGGGTCTCGGATTCCCCTGGAACTGGAATTTCAGACGGTTCTTGGCCGCCATGTGGGTGCTGGGGATCGAACCCGGGTCCTCTGTAAGAGCAGTCGGTGCTCTTAACCGCTAGGCCATCTCTCCAGCCCCCAGAACTTTTTATAAATAAATGGTCACCTAAGATCTGGACAACCCAATCATTTAATATGCAGGAAACATTTAGAAAAATGTGAGTTTAGAGATGGAGAGATGGCTTAGTGTTCAAGAGCACTGGCTGCTCTTGCAGAGGACCCAGGTTTAATTCCCAGCACCTACATGGTGGCTAACAACCATCCATAACTCCAGTTTCAGGGGATGTGATGTCCTCTTTTAACCTCTTCAGCATTGCATGATACAGATACACTCAAGTACTTAAAAGTGAGTATAGCCCATTGATAAACTCAAATCATAGGGTTCCAAGGGGGGTATAATGTCACATGCATTCCTAAAGAATTATTCTTGTCCCATTCTGTGGTTGGTCCTTGTCTTATGGCCTCTTCTAGAATAATGATCATGGATGTGTGCTCCCTGTGTCCCTTCCACAAGGTATCACGTAGAGCCGAGAATACAGTAAACGCTTAGCCAGCAAATGAATAAACCAATTACTGGAAACTACATTGGTCTAATTCCTCAGTGCATATCCTTTATAAAAGGTCACAAGTTTTCCCACTTCTTCAGAGTATAGACTGCCATTGTTGGACTACCCAGGCTGTATCATGGAGACCAGTACATGTAGATCAAGACAGGACTCGGTGCTTACTGGACCTCATTTGGTGACCATGGGAAGAGAAAACCCCAGTGTGGAGCACAAGGGCAGAACTGATGGTGGTTTGGGCTTGCCAAGGAGGAGACTTCAAATATGACATCTTTCAGCCTAATTAAAATCATAAGCCAAAGATGTTAAAACCTATGATATATGCGGCATGCATATGTGCATATTTTGGAGTGATGCATATTGGAAAGAATAACAACAACAACAACAAAACAGAAAAGACTGAACTGACTGAAACGGCGAACTTCTGCTCCAAACAGTAAACTTCTGCATCGAGAATTTTGAGACTGAGAAAAAGATGAAAAGCAGGTTTGGCAGAATGCATGAGCTGGGGTGGGGGGCAGGGAGGAGGGCAGAGGTCTAGATTTGATTTGTAATGTAATTTTGTATGAAATGCACAAAGCTTCAATAAAACATTGGCTTAAAAAAATAGGCCACAAGTGAGAGTCAGCACCTTCTTTTTCTCTGTTATAGGGCAATCACTTATAGCATTGTAGCAAAAGAAAAGCTTCGAAAGTATCTTGCATGTCTTTGGGCTTTATGACAACACAAAATCCTCCTTGTGGGTAATCATAGTAACAGAATAAAGTAAGTGAGTAAGTAAGTAAGTAAGTAAGCATCTTTGCAAGATGATACTCAGTGGCCATAGAAGACAAAGTTCCCCGAGAGAGAGAAAAAAGTACATCCTTCAGAGAAAACTTGAGAAAAGACCAATCCAGAAGAACAGTGGGTATGAAGGTCAGTTATTTTCTGTTCATTTATAAGAAAATTCTTTGCCAACTAAATTAGACTGTGAGTGTCTGAAACCTGCCACTTTATAGGGGGCGATTGAACTGATATCATCTAAATTGTTTCACATTACATTTTTCATTCCTTTTTATTTGCATCCAAACCTGCCAGATCTCAGCAATTATGCTAAATATTGATTTACAATTTCTCTCACATTACTCTAACAATGCCTCTAGATGAGAGTCATAATATTTTATTTATAGCCTTAATATAATGGTTTGAAATGACTAGTTAAAAACAAAACTGGTCTCCAACTATGCCAACTACTAGTGAGATAGTTTACAGAATTGAGAGTAAGGCAATAAGTGTGCCCTTGCCTGGGCAGCAAGCCTGGACACAGTGGGTTTGACCAGCTCTACAGAAAACCTTCTGTATGGGGCTTAACAGACGTCTCAGCAGTTAAGAGCATTGGCTGCTCTTGCAGAGAGCCATGATTAGGTTCCCAGCCACCAAATGGTAACTAACAACCAACTGTAACTGCAGTTCTAGGGAATCCAACGCCCCCATAAAAACATTTTTTAAAAGACCTTTTATATACCTCTAAGCACTTTTTTCAAAATTTTCACATTTGAACAGAAAAAATACAACTGAAAATATACATCAGAAAAACAGTACTCAGATCAGCAGAAGAAGATGGTCAGTTAAAGAAAAGGTGAAAAGGGGGGCTGGAGAGATGGCCTAGCGGTTAAGAGCGCCGACCGCTGTTGCAGAGGACCCGGGTTCGATCCCCAGCACTCACTTGGCGGCCGAGAACCGTCTGAGAATCCAATTCCAGGAGAACTCCAGTTCCAGGGGAATCCGACACCCTCTTCTTACCTCCGCAGCATTGCACGACACGGGTGCACAAACTTGCATGCAGACAGTACATTGATACACATACAGAAATAAATAAATGCCGGGGTGGTGGTGCACGCCTTTAATCCTAGCACTTGGGAGGCAGAGGCGCGTGGATCTCTGTGAGTCCGAGGCCAGCCTGGTCTACAGAGTGAGTTCCAGGACAGCCAGAGCTACAGGGAGACCATGACTCAAAAAAAAGAAAAGGTGGAAAGGAAAAATTCTCTCTTATTTTTATTTATTTATTTTTAGACAGGGTCTCCATGTAGCCATAGCTGGCCTGGGACTCACTGGTAGACCTAGCTAACCTTGAGGCCTGATTCTGCCTCCCATGGAACTTTGAACAAGTGGACGGACGTGTGTGAGGTCCTTAGCAACTTACCAGCACAAGGTAAATGCTCCATGGATGTTGGAAATGATCACTGAATACTTACATCTTACCCCACTACTGATGAACTACATAGATAAAACTAACTTCACTAGAGGTAAAACTGACCTTTGAAGCAACCATCCCTTATAGCCTCCACCAAAAGGAATGCTTCCCACATGTGACCTTCCACATTGGTGTTGCAGGAAGTCTTCCTTGGAAGAAGCTACCATAAAATCTACTTCTCTGTGCCTCTTCCTCAAAGAATGGACAGTTTGATAATCATCCTTGAGCTACTCACCTAGAGCCAAGCACAGTCACCCTGAACTTAGAGAGCCATGTTCCCTCTTATGCTTTCTATGAAAACTTGATCTTATTCACTAGGGCCTAGTATTCCAGGAACACAGGAAAATGCCTAGTTCTTCATCAATGTACAAGTAAACATCCTTCTTCTTGTCAGGTTCATTCTCCTCCTCCACTTTACCTGCTATATTTCTTCTACTTTCAGCTATTCTCAAGAAACACATTCTTAGAACTGTCCAGAATACACACTAAAATGCAGCTAGGGGTACAAGATGTTTCCTAGGTAGCAACACCTATGAAGGGAAAAGAGAAGATGTAGGTTGGTACAGAGAGAGAAGTCATAGTGCAAAAGAACCGAGCTAAGGCTTAACGAACTCCAGAGCTATTATTCACAGTTATCCATTCTCAGTCTGAGGTGACCAGGTCCTTCTATACAACCATGCTATGCATTGGGGAGGCCTTCCCAGGAAGGAAGGGGACTTTGACTACCTATGACTTTTGAGCAAGGCAGACCTGAAAATCTTGACGGATGGAAGGTGCACAGATAGAGCAAGTGCTTCCTCAAAGTGGGCTCAGGGTACCAAGCACCTGTGTCAGTGAACATGATTTGTTCTCTCTTGTAGGGATCTGCATTTAGACAGAATTAAGGCCTAGAGTGTATGCTGTAATAGCAACATATTATTTATCAGAAGCCCAAGCTAGAGAGGCCATGCTGGTGAACAGGAAGTTCACTCTGAAATTCAGTATGGACTTGATAGTCTCCATTTCACAAAGATCCTTCCCAGGCTAAGTGAGGCAGCAAACATCACCAAGTGGCCGCCCTTCCATGTCACAGCTGATCCGCAGAGGGAAATCTTTCCTATTTCTTCCATTCCTTCTTATAATCCAACCTGAAACTTTCTTCAGTAAGTTTACTTCTAAACTTCAGTAAGATTACTCCCAAGTGAAATCCGAATTTATAAAGGATTTTTAAACTTTGATTTCACAGTTTTCTGAAAATCTGTCATTCTTTGTTAGATTCTACTTCCTAATTAATATTCAGACTTTCTGCTGGCCTCTGGTCAACCATGGAATACAATTCTGGGTGTAGGGCTGGCCTGTCAGTAAGCAATTACTAAGTACTGAATGGGTCGATCCTACCAGCAACAGGGTATTTGGCAAAAATTGTGCTGTGCCAGCTATATTTCCCAAAGGTATTAAGAACCAATCATGGGAAGAAAACTAGCATCTTTCAGAGAGGTTCAATCAAATGTCTCTTGTTTTTGACGGACAAAAAAAGCAACAAAGTTTGTTTCCCAAGAGCCAGTTCTTGCTAACCACTTTGAGATGATGTTCTGAGAGTGTGGTTCACAGATACCTACACTCTGGAACCAGAAGGATCCTCTATCGACATTTCTAATCTAGGACTTTCGATAAATTACTTGATGATGGTTTATCTGAGTTTCCTCATCTGAGGGAAGATAATTCTGCCTCATGGTCCTGGAGCTTCTGGAAGGACTAAATATAATATCATAAGTAAATAGGCTGTAGAGTGGGAGGCACCATCGTGGCAATGGTGTCAGTAGGTAAGTTTCATTCTTAAGCCAGTCAGATGTATATTAACCTGTGCTCTGAAAAGAGTAAGTATAAGAGGACATGATTTAAAATACAGGAATTACATAAAATATCAATCAAGAGAAAGAAACTGAGTAAGTACCAAGCCACAGGAAGTGGGGACAAATGTGTCAGCCTTGTCTTAGGAAGGACTAGGATTGCCCAAATCCCAGGGATGAGAGGGCACTGTGGGGTCCATCTGTCTCTGCCCTCCTGCCTGAATTTGTGCTACAGTCCTTCTTGCTGTGCCCATCCCATGATAGGCCCACAGTTCCAGAGCCCTGATTCAAAGCTCTGAGATGAGGCCACCACCATATTTCAAAGGCCAGTGGATGAAAATGAGAAAAGGGTGGTGGGGCAGCAACCCTGCTGCTGGACAGGAGGACAGGAAGGGGTTTAGTATAGCCATTAAACCCCAGTGATTCAAGCAAAATATACTTTACCCAAAAGCCAACAAATACGCTATAGCTGCCACTCGTGAAATCACTATTGGTGCCAATATGTCTGTAGAGGAAGTACTTATTAGCCCCATATCCTGAAAGAGTACAGCGGAACCACAGTAAAATGAACTTTCCTAAGTTCATAAAGGCTTGAATGGAATAAAAAGTAGCATTTTGTGACTCAAACATAAATAAATAAATCCTCTAATCCTACAGTTTGTTTGTCATGTGTGTGCATGTATATGTAAGTGTATATGCGTGTGAGCATGTGTATGTACCTGGATGTGTGTGTATACTTCTTTGTGTATGTATTTATACATGTATTTATGTATGTGTGGGTGAGTGTGTGAGCATGGGGGGCACCCTGATGATATTAACATTGGTTGTCAACCTGACTGGGTGAAGAAACATCCAAAGGTTGGCAGTGTGCACTTCTGGGGTGTTTGTAATGGCATTTTCAGAGACAGTTCATGAAAATTACAACCTAATGGAAGGTTTAACCCTTTGATGGATTCATAATATGATGATCTTATTGGGATGTGGTAAAGCAAGGAGGCAGGGTCTAGTCAGAGCAAGCATGCCCCTGACATAGATAAGACTGGGGGTTCTAGCTTGTCCTTGTTTCTTTCTGCATACCCACTTTTGTTCATTTGTTGTTCACACTGGTGGACTAACATTTGTGAAACCCAGAGCCAAAATAAATCGTTCCTCCCATAAGTTCTCTCAAGTAGTTTTGTCACATTGACACAAAATAGTTAACACACACACACACACACACACACACACACACACACACACACACACACACACACACACACACTGATCTCCGTATTAGAGTAGCAGGCTTTCTAATTCAAAGGAATAGAAAAGAATAAGAAAGAAAAGTTTCAGACATTTTGGCCATTACTCATTCCTCCTAGGAAAGGATCCAGCTGCCTACTGTGGCCTCCCAGCCCATTTCCAGGCTCCGCCACATCCAGCCAGATCCCTCCATGTCCTCCCACAGGCTCTGGAATTTGACTCTGGCCTCGTGTTTTTGCATTAAGCCTTGAAAATCAGGCTTCTCAGCAATTTTTCTGCCACTTTCCTCGCCATGAACTGGAATCTCAATGTCAGCTCTTCACACACCTCTCCCTCTGTCCTTATTCTAAAAGATTCTAGCCAGAATTAAGGCTCCAAGCACCAGCTTGATTGACAGGAAAGAAGAATTTGTAGAGAAGAATAATTTTACAAAGATATTCTCTCTCTGAATTTTGGTGAAACAGGCATTTGCTACAATTAGCAGAAATTCCACACTGTGGATTTCAAGAGAAAGAAATGATAAAGTCCATTTTTTATACATACGACATGGGCAAGAATCCTAATTTTAGGATTTAGGACTTAAAATTTTAGACAAATATCAGTTAAGAAAGGAAAGCTTAGTGTGTATAGTTTTCTTGCCAAGCTTCTAAAAACAGGAAAACAAACAGGAGACAGTTGACACAAGTTAAAAACAAACTATAAGCACAAGTGTTAACCTAGGAACAGGTCAGCTTTCACATGGCTGCTGGGAATATGACACTTCAATAAATAAGTAATGTCACTGTCCTCCTTTATTAGTTCAGTCACAATGGTTGGCAGAGGGGACACCTATAATTATAGCACTATGGTTTTAGAAAAAGCTTTTCACCAGTTTTAAATGTTCCCAGACATTATTTTTCCTAATTTCCCCTCCTTCAAAACTCTTCTTCCAGATGGGTTCTACAATTATCTGAACTCTACATCTTGTTCAGGACTTAAATCTAGAAGTTCTATTGAAATCTGTGTTTGTTAATGCACTGTTATTATATAAACCCCCAAGCACCAAGCTAACAAATTAACAGGATGAGCCAGGCCCTTTGCAAAATGTACAAAGTCATCTCAATTGATCCTAACAACAAGGCATAATTCAGATATACCTCTGCACAACAGGATTAGATCGAGTGGTCACTAAACTTTCTTAGTGTCACCCAACTCCTACCCAACAAGGCTAACAATCTAAATCTCAGGCCATCTAAATCTAGTCTCATGTGAGGCAGCCAACAACTTCAGCACTGTGGTGCTCATCGGACTGTCTCGGAAAGGCCATTGCCAAACATCTGTACTTGTATACTGCCCCCAGTTGAATGTGGAAGACTACACTTCTTCATTCTGTTCATTCATGCAGTTATGTCAGGGAGACACACAGGGAAGACAGCTAAAAGAATTACAGAAGTGTTTTCCTGGCTCATCTTTTTTTCCATATCTATAGAGGGGGTTTTATAAAAGTATAATGCCTGAGTTTAATTTTATCCCTTGCTACTATAGGAAAAAAATATAAGGAAATTGCAGTGACAAAGATTCACACACACACAAAAAAAATCCAAGTCTTGACAGTGATGAAAAATGTAATCACCCACCAGTATATCAGTGGCAAAAGAAATCATAGATATTGTTCTGATTTGAGCCTCTATTACTTTTATTTCCTCTTAAGTAGCCAAAGATATTCCTAACATGGGATCACTATGCTGCTCTGAGGACAGCAGAAGTCAACGAAGGTCACTGACATTGAAACTTATTTTTTAAATTGATTATTTGGGCCTTTTTAAGATTTCAAATGAATTCCTGGAATATAGTAAGCCCTGAATGTGGTATTAGCACAGAGAGGAAAAAAATCAAGAAAGAATTGAATGAATGGGCAGATGTACTCTCAGGACAATAATAAATGCCATTAAGGTGGGAGAGAGTTGTGATGGCTACTCTTGATGGTCACTTCAGCGGGATTTAGAATCACCCTGGAAGCAAAATTTTTGGCATGTCTATAAGGGGATTTCCACATAAGTTAGAAGATGGGGTCCCCATGCTAAACATAGCAGCACCATCCCAGGGGCTGGGATCCCGGAATGAAGATGCACAAAGCTGAGTGCCAGCGGTCTCTGGTGTCTGCTTCCTGCATGCTGACATCGCCTCCCACCCTGAGCCAAAAGAGATCCTTCTTTAAGTCACTCTGTCAGATCATTTTGTTCCAGCAATGCATAAATAACTAATACAATAATTTTCAGGCATCACGGAGCTAAGTTCGGGGCATAGTTCAAAAGGTATGCAACTCCACCTTCATGGTTCGCAGTCTATATGGATGTGGGAAGACAACTCGGACACTAGGAGGGACTGATGACCTGCATAGTGCTTGTTGCTGTAGATTGAAAAGCAATTGAGACAGATTTTCAAATAATATAGTTTTGTCAAAATAACTTTTAAAACAGGAATAAACCATAGGAACAGAGAGTGGGAGTTACAGAACAGAAACACTGGCTATAATTACTTAATGAGGGCAGGGTTTCAAAGCCATTTTGATTTTCTTCTTTGTCCTTCTCTTCTCAAAATATAAAATTTTCAAAATACAGATAAGTGGAAGGAAGAAAAGTAAAAACCGCTTGTATCCCTAGTATCCAGCAATTTGAAGTTCCTTCTAATTCTACTGTTGTAATTTACACAGATTATTTTTATTGGACCCTAAACAATATAAATGATATTATTGTAAATATCTCAGGCAATCTGTGTAGAGAAGAGACTGCTGGATGGGAAAGCCACATAATGCCCACAAATATGAAATATTATAACCCATCACACAGAGAGAATGCCAAATTAGCGGCAACTATAAAACACTATGATTCGATTCAATTTAAAATCCTTACTTTGTAATGCTGTCTCATAACTACTCTGTACAATTCATATGGCTGTTTAGTTCCCTGCTGTTTCTACCCTTGTTTCAATATTTTGCCCTAAGTATTTTAATTAATTTATAAAATTTTATGACTATGATAGAAAAATAATAACCATCACAGAAAAATGGATCACCAGTTTAAAATGTTCAGTTTTATATCCCGACCAGTGCCAGGCAGGGAGGGTGGAGAATAATTTGAATTTTTTTTTGGTCTTTTCAAGACAGGGTCTCCTTGTAGCCCCAGCTATCCTGGAACTCACTCTGTAGACCAGGCTGGCCTTGAACTCACAAAGAGCCACCTGTCTCTGCCTCCCAAGTGCTAGGATTAAAGGCGTGCGCCACCATGCCCGGCTTACTTAACAAAAGAAAAGCTCATCAGATCCCCATGAGATCACAGGCCTGTCCTCTTCATTACATTTCCTCACTGGGATTTTTGTCTATGCTCCTTAGATTTAGACTGTATCTCCCTTTTTGAACTTTTGGCTTCGAGTTCATGTTACAGACTTAATATATACACCCAAAACTTATATGTTGAAATCCTAATTCCCAGTGAGATAACACTGAAAAATGGGGTGACTTTGGGACAAGTTTAGAAGATAATTAAACCATCATAAGTGGTATTAGCATCCTACAAAACAAAACCTCCCCAAGAGTCTTTGAAGCTAGGCAGTGTGAAGACACAGACAGGTCCTAGCCATCTGTGATCGTAGAAGCTGACCTTCAGCAGACATTTAGCCTACCATCACCTTGACCTTGAGCTTTCCAACATCCAGAACTGGGCAAAATAAATTTGTTGTTTATAAGCCACCCATCCTGTGGCCTTTTACCACAAAAATTCAGATGGATTAAGATAGCTATGACTCCCATATGCTCATAAATAAACCAATCATTTAGTTTCTCTGACACTGCATATCTATTTTTAATGCTTTTATTGATGCTTTGTGTATTTCAGACATCATTTTTCAGTTCAATTTAGACATATTCCCCTTTCTCTTCCCCCCACCCCACCCTAAATCATGCATTCTGCTATAAATGCCCTGGATCTTTCAGTCTTTTTTTTTTATGCTTAGGAATTCACATTTTCCTCCTTTAATTTTATATTACTCAAAAATATGAATACATACCTTCCACCCATATACAGTAATTACAGAGTCTGAAAATAAGCGGCAGGTTGATTCTAGAGCCCATTAAGAGATTTACATTATAACAACATAGTTGCTTTCAGAAAAAAAGAAATATAACAATAATGTTGCTCAGCTTGCCTTTCAATGGGGGATTTGGTGCTAGCATCCACAAATGAGGGAAGCCATTTGCCCTTTGGTTTTCTGGGACTGTGTTACTTCACTTATCATAATGGCTTCCAGTTCCATCCATTTACCTGCAAAGTTCATGATGTCATCTTTTTTTACTGCTGAATAGTACTCCATTGTGTACTACTCCAATGTACCACATTTTTGTCATCCACTTGTCTGTTTAGGGGCATTTGGGTTGGTTCCAGCTCTTCGCTATTGTGAAGAGAGCTACAATAAACACAATAACACAGTTGTTCTGTGTTATCTTCCAGGTCTGATACTCCTTGTTCTGCTTCCTCCATTCTACTTCTGAGGCTTTTTCTGTTCCTTTCCTCTTGATTGGTTGAGTGTTCGATTTCCTTTTTCATTTCATCTTCTGATTTCTTTAGTATTTCCACTTCCTTTTGGAGCTTCTCAATCTCTTCCTGTAGCTCTTTCCTTTGCTGGTTGTTTTCCTTTTTTATTTCAACATGGGATCTTTTCAGCGTTTCCACTTCCTTCCAGAATTTGTCATTTTCTCCCTCCAGTTCTTTCTGGAGTTTGTCATTCTCTCTCTCTAGGTCCTTCTTGAGTTTTTCATTCTCTCTCCTTAGTTCTCTGACTTGTTCTTCATATTCTTTGATTTCTTTGAATATGTTTGCAATTGTTCCTCTAAGATCTGTGTCCTGGGCCATCCCCAGGGGATCCCACTGTAGGAATCTTCCACAGGGTTGGTAGAGCTTGGTGTGGAATTATCCTGCACCTTTCCCATGTTGTCCCTTGTCCTGTCCCTGGCATGTGGGTTTCTCTTTGCCTGTATTCCAATTCGAATCCCAAATGCCTCTTCACTGTGTTGAAGGCTTGCTTTGCTTGCCTCCTTCAGATGCCTTCGTTGTTTATTCGTTTGTTTGATTTGTTTTTCTCCTTGTTTATGGAGTATTGACTTGTCTAAGTTTTAGGCTTTCTTTTGGAAGTCTAACTCAGTCTTCCCTTTCTGTTCTGAAGGTTCTCCAAAGAATCCACTTGGACACTCCCTCAGCAATTCCAGTTGGAGGGGAGGGTTATGCCTCACTTTTACTCTGTGCTTCAGGTGGTCTTGGGAAATCCCTGAATCTAAGCTCTGTGCACTCCCAATCTTCTTAATGCAATTAGTCACTTGAGAAAAGAATTAATGTGGTAACTATTCAAATATACTTACCCAAAGTAATTTATTTTAACAAAAATAATGAATATATGTCTGTTATACATTTTTGCTGGTTAAGAGTTTTACTTGAATGAGTCAACTGATTATCCTTTGTCATTTTTTAAATAAATTATGAACATAATTATATCATTTGGGATTTAAAATTTAATGAAAATGGCAACGATACTTGTAAAGCAATATGAATGCTGAATCCAATATTTTAATCCTTTTGCTAATTTTAATACCACATGATTTGACAGCTTTACTTTATATTTATTAAATCATTTCCTGACATGCACTCTTCTCAGCTGTTGGCATGGGGGAGTGAACAACTCACAGGAGGAAAGAGTCATGATTTTTCATATGCACTACTTCTCTTGGTCTGTATCAAACGAATCAACTAAAACAAATACTTAGAAAATTTTAAGGGTTCACAAAAATATATTCTGGAAATTTGAAGTCTCAAAAATATACTTTATCTTGTTAGATGAGCTGGTACCATCTTTCAAGTTGAAAATTCAGTCAAAGAAGTTGTATTTTCCATTTCACTAAACTTCTGTGTAACTCCTAATACAGATAAATTGAAGAACACTCTTTCTCTTGCCCCTATTTTCCTAAGCAGAGACTCAGAAAGGAAAGGGGAACAGGGGACATTATAGAGGACCTCCCTTCTCTAAGCCTGTTTGCAAATTTGAATATGCACAGGCACGGGATGCCATAGGAGGATTTCCTGGGGAAGACAGGAAGGCAGGAAGGCTAGCTGTAGTGGAATCAGTGTCTCCCCTTAGCTTTCTCCTAAAGCCAGTCTTCTTGACAGTTTTCTTCCAGTCACACAGGTCTCGTTCTCATGCCTGCTACCCCCACTATAATTCCATAATCACTTCTATTTCCACAAAATGAGGCACCTCTCTCCCTCCCCAGTGTCCTTTTGGGGAAATATTGAGCTTAGCAAGAGCAGGAGAAGGACCATCTGAGGTATGATACGCTACATGCTGACACAAAGAATGTCTTCCATGTACCAAGACTAATTACCTGTTAAATATTCTCCAATCATTGCTTCCAATGCAGCTGAACTCACTGAGTTTCATAAGACATTCACCAGAGACATTTTGTAGTGACAGAGAGATCACTGTGATTTTTTAGTGACAGAAAGATCACTGTGATTTTTTTACGTGCAGCTCTGAAGGAATTCAAGTAAGCTGCAGTGCCATGACAGAGGACTTTCTGTCCCCATCCACCCGTATGCGTGGATTGCCTCAGCAAAAGGAAGAAGCTGGCAGCCATGTTTAAAAGAACAAAAGCTACAGCACAAAAGGATGTGATAAAAAGCCAGTTTGTTCAATTCACCAGCTAACAAAAAACTTACTCCTAAAGTGAACTTGTTGGTATTTAAAAGGAAAATGAATCAAAT
Organism: Rhizomys pruinosus; assembly: GCA_009823505.1. Taxonomy (NCBI): domain Eukaryota; kingdom Metazoa; phylum Chordata; class Mammalia; order Rodentia; family Spalacidae; genus Rhizomys; species Rhizomys pruinosus. The sequence goes on from VZQC01004351.1 coordinate 153,929, forward strand.
AGAGGAGGCTGGAGAGGTGGCTCAGTGATTAAGAGCACTGGCTGCACCTGCAAAAGACCTGGGTTTGGTTACCAGCACCCACATGATGGCTAACAACTATCAATAACTCCAGTTCTGGGAATCCAAAGGCCTTTTCTGGCCTGTCAGGACATGGCACACATGCAGGGGTTCACTTAAATACATGAAGCCAAGCTGGGCGTGGTGGCGCATGCCTTTAATCCTAGCACTTAGGAGGCAGAGGCAGGTGGATCTTTGTGAGTTCAAGGCCAGCCTGGTCTACAGAGCGAGTTCCAGGACAGCTGGGGCTACAGGGAGACCCTGTCTCGAAAAGACCAAAAAGAATAAAAAATAAATAAAAAAAAATACATGAAGCCAGAACGTGCATACACACAAAATAAAAAATAAAATTAAAAAAGAAACTACCCAACTTTAGTTCAAATACTTGAAATTTCAAGTCTGGAAGTCTGTGTTAAAGAGATGATTTGGGTGGTAGGCATGGGCAGCAAACTAGAATACTACTACCACACAGAAGACTACACTGCCAGGGAGGAAGGAACACAAGGGCTTAAGATATCAGTAGCACTGTGGGGTTGCCTTTTGCCTTAGGGTTACACATACTATCTAAAAACTATTTTACCTACAGCGGTTTTTACTCTGGATTGGGTTATCAGCTAGTACTAAGGATAAGTTTGTTTGTTCGTTATCATCCATCCACTGTGTTCTGTCATGTCAAAAATGTCTTTCCATTGAAAAATGTGTAAACAAGACAGTGAATGTGAAGGATGCTTCTAAATCTTTGAGAAATGCTTCAACACATACATGTTTGCATTTTTTCCTTGTAGCGGACATAATGTTCCTCTTTTCTTAACTAAAGAATATTTATATCTGCTTGTGACTATCTCTACTCAGAACCAAGTTGTTCTCTCACAAAGGGAGGCAGCTTCACAGAGATTCAGTTATGAACTTGAAGGAAGAGCTGCATCATTTGATTCTCAACCCTGATGCAGGGTATAAAATCCCGACTGCACCCCTAGGCTCCGTGGCCAGCTCACAAGCTCACACACAACAAGGCTGAGACACTTAGCAAAATAAGGGCACTATCTGTTGAAAATTTCTACTCTAAAACACTTTCATTAGAGATTGCATTGCTGGAAATGGTATTTTAGAGTTGATACCCAGCAAATTATGATGCAGTTGAGATTTGAAGTCTGTTATTTTTGGCAGGATTTTAGAGACCGTTTTTATTTACTCCAAACTCTATCTGAACAAAGTCAGAACAGGCCCTGAGCAGTTTTTATACCCAGCATTTCATGGCGTAATTAAGTAGGCAAGCAACTCAGAGCACAGAGGCTCCAAGAGGAAAAAACATCAGGGCACTGCTTACTGACGGGTGGTATTTCAGAAACTTACAATTTCTGTTTTATTGTAAAACTGCACTTTATTACTGTTTTGTCCTTAAAATGCAATAAGTATAAACTGCCTTGGCAATGATGGAGAAGGCGTCTCAGCTTTAATGAAACCTTTTGTTTGCTACTCAAACTTTTATTATTTCCAAATGGTAACATAGGCAAGAAAAATAATTACTACTTTTATTTGAAAGAGAGACTTTAGCAACTTGAATACTTTTGTTCTTCGGTGAATTTTTAGGCATTTAGACTAAGTACATGCCTCTTTGTTGTTTCCATTTAGTTTTATACACTCAACATGATATATTTATATATTGCTATTACTGAATTATTCTGTCATCATACATCAAAATATTAGATGGGTGTGGCTATGCTTCATCTGATGTTGGTCTGATCTGCAGATGATTTTACATTTAAGAGCATGCATATCAACCTTTTGAATGTAGTGGTGAAGGACACAGGCTCCAGATGGACCTGCTGGCTTCGTGGTTCAGCCCTGACCCTTCCTACCTGTGCAGCCTTTAGAAATTTCTCAGTCCTGCCAGGCGTGGTGGTGCACGCCTTTAATCCTAGCACTTGGGAGGCAGAGGCAGGCGGATCTTTGTGAGTTCAAAGCCAGCCTGGTCTACAGAGTGAGTTCCAGGACAGCTGGGGCTACAGGGAGACCCTGTCTCCAAAAGACCAAAAAAAAAAAAGAAATTTCTCAGTCCTAATCTCCCTCTTCTGTGGAGATGAGGTTCATTAGAGCCCCCCTTAGAATGGCTACAAAGAGTCAGCGCATTATCTCTTATAAGCAACAGAATGGACCCTTAGTAAAAAGTCTACCCTCAGCATGGTCTTCACACATCGCCACCTGCATCTCTAATCAGCTAGTACCATTTGCTCAACCAAAACTTGTTGGGCTTTCTTTACTTACTTTCTTTTATTCTGAACACAGTCCTGAATACAGCGGGACAATGCTTTACAAGGTATGACACTAATTTTTTGAGAAGCTCTCTGTTTTAGTGCAAAATACATGTCGCTATCCACAGATATCCCTCAAATAGCACCAGGAAGCACACGCTCCATTAAATCACAAGTTTCCTTTTTCCCATGCCCTTGGAACTAATGGAGCATCAGAAAAATTTGATTTCTGTTTCTGAAATCTTCATCTTAATAAGCAGCTACAGGTTTGCCCATATTTTCCCATAAATGATTAAATGGTCTAATCAGATTCTAACAGCCAAAAACTTGACAAACATAGGAAGACGACCGTGACTGACACGTTCATTTTCCTAAATTTGGACAAAGTGCCAAAGGTAGCTGCAGGGAAACATGACCCATGGCCAACAACTGCCTGGGAACTCAGCAGCGATCCTTTAAAGCACCTAAACATAATTCATTCATAGTTTTATTACTTTCTGGAATGTTTGAACCTGACTTCCAGCAGGCGTCCTTACAGGGTTAAGGACTTTTCTAAATTCTGTGTGTCCTTTCACTCACAGAATTCATTAAAAAGTAAGATATCCAAGTTTGACTGTAAATCCCAAGAGCAATGATTAACATGGTTCTTCAAGCATCACAAACTCCAAGTGATCTTAAATAGGTTATCCTCTGCTAATTTGTTGCTCTTTGAAATGTGGAATAGATGCAATTAAAAACAAAAGTGTTCTCATATTAGTTGAGGATCAGAAGACCATTATCTGCTTTCTAGATATATCACAATAAAAACCTCTGATGCACCTTACAGGCCTCATTAAGAAGGGGGGGGCGTTTGTTCTTCCTTTCAACAAAAAAATGGAGACCTTGATTATACAAAAGCCAACAATGACTGTTAACTTTCTGTGATGCACTATTACTGCCAACCAGGTTCTTCTACAGACCCAGCCCTTCCTCAGGAGATCCTGTGTGGCCCACTCCTCCATCTCTTCCTTTCCTGGGTTCAGATCCTTCTAAAGGAACCTCTCCGTTGCTTCTGAGATTAGGAACATGCAAATTCTGACATAAGGAACCTTCTTCCAAGGAGACCTTCCTCAACACAAGAAAACAACCTCAATGGTTCCTATGCAAGCCGCAGTGAGAATTTATCTCTGCATTTATCTCTGCCTCAAATCTCCCAACTAGAGCATATTTTGGTAACCTGACTTTTGCATTTAAACACACATGTTCCACGCCAGAAGGCCTTTATCGCAGCTGACATCCCCCGGGCTCAGTGTTCGCGCTTTTCACATCCATTTTTATTTTCCATCTTTCCTGGCTGAAAATTTTTAAAAGGCTGAACGGTGGTGAAAGAAGCAGGATAGATGGAGACGGAGGAGACAGGCCGCCTAGGATTTCCAGCATCCTCCTGCAGCCTAGCATCTGTTTCTCTTTCTTTCTCTCTCTCTCTCTCTCTCTCTCTCTCTCTCTCTCTCTCTCTCTCTCTCTCTCTCCTCTCTCCTCTCTCCTCTCTCCTCTCTCCTCTCTCCTCGCCCCTTCGCTCAGCAGCAGGAGGGAGGAGGGCCTCTGGCTGGAGCCACCTGCCTCAGCGTGGCAGAGCTCCAGTTGTCACTTACCCAGAGGGATGGGAATGGCTCATTTTTGCAGAATCCCTTCCCGACCCCGCTGCAGGTGCGGCGGGCTGGTGTCTGCGCTGGCCTGGTTGCCGCTCTGGCGTCTTGGGCTGGGGTCGTGCTGCAGTGGCCACAGCGGGCTGGGCGCCACCGCCCTGCTGCGCCCCGGATCCCTAGCAGCGTCCCAGGCAGCTTCCACAGCCTCCGGGTTGCTAAGGGAGGAAAGAATGCAATGCGAGTGCTCAGGGCCTGGAGAAGCAACGGAGCTGCTGGAACTGAGCCTGGGGAGGATGGAAGGGAATTGCGTCCACCCTGCTTGCCGGGGCTGTGATGTGGGAAGAGATCCCAGCAGGCCTTGGTTCTGTTGCTCTGGAGCCTTGGTTCCCTAGGCACCTGTAACCTACACACACACACACACACACACACACACACACACACACACACTGCCCTGCTTCCTGCTAGACCCTGGGGAAAAGAGACTTGGGGGGAGGGGGTGCGTCCTGCCTGCAGATCAGGGAGAAGAAGCCAGTCAGATGCCCTTTCCGGTCCTAAAACAGACTCCAGACTCCAAGTGCAGGGCAGATAAGGACTCCTTTCTCCCTCTAAAATAGCTTTCTTCTGTCTACAACTGCAGCTCCCCTTCCCATGGAAGAGCCCCCACCAGCCAGCACACCCTCCCATCCCGGGTCCCCTCCCACCATGTAGATGGGCTGTTCCAAGGTTCAGAGGTTAAAGGGTGCTGCTGCTCAGTAGGAGAGCTGTGACAGGCTTGGACTGCAGTCCATCTGGGGCCAGAATGCAGGGCTCAGCTGAGGAAGCCCACTTAAGTGTGAGGCCTTGGTGGCAAGTTTCAGCCCTGGATTGAGACGACTTACCACCAGTCTCCTAGATGTGTCAGGTGTTTAGAGAGTGACTTGGATGGCTTCCCTGGTGGTAAGACACATCAGTGGTGACTGAACTACGGCTGGGTCTTTATTCTCACTCACCCACACTCAGGCAGGTGGGGAGGGCATCATTTTTCCCACTGCACTCTGCTTTTCCTTGTGTTGTAAATGCCTCCACTGAACATGGCAAGCTAATCTCCTTGGCATCTGGCTCAACCAGTCTCATTCCTACCCTTTCTTTGCCTCCATAACCATAAACTCTAGCAAAACGATCTCTCAGTTTGAACACTGCTTTCTTTCATCCTCAGTTTGCTAACAAGCCCTGTAGTGTGACAAAATACCTTACAGAAGCAGTTGAAAGAAAGAAAGGTTTTGTTTTTCAATCACAGTTTCAGAGGGTTCAGCCCATCATGGTGAGCAGCTGTGGCAGAGGGTCTCAGCCTGTGGTGGTGGCAGTGTGCCACTAAACTGTTCACAGGTTGGCGAATCAGAAAGCGGAGACTAGGGACAAAGCTGGCCATTCAAAGGCCCACTGCCATGATCACCACCAGGCCTAGCCTCTTAAAGCTTCCACAACCTTCCCAGACAGCGCCACCAGCTGGGGACCAAATGCTGATACAGCAGCTTGTGGGAGACATTTCACCTTCAACCCAACAACCCCAGCCCACACATATTTCCAGCCTGAATGCAGGAGCACTTGCTGGTGTGTGTGACCACCTTCCTATAGAATGTGAAATCTTGTATTTTATACTTTTATCTTCTCATTTTCTCAGAAACAACATAGCAATTCAACAGATGCTTGGAGCAAAAACAAAGGAAAAGAAATCTTGTCTAAGTTGCAGTCTTTGCTGAGTATTAGTAAATGTTCCCTCTGCCTTTTATTGAGTATTTACCATCTGTTACAACTGTTATGTCATGTAATCTTGATCCTGTACTGGATAACTTCAGTTATCAACTTGACACACCTGGTTAGAAGGAGCCTCAACTGAGGAATTGCCTCCATTGGACTGACCTGTGCCCATGTCTGTGGGGCATTTTTTTGATTGTTGAGTGATGTTGGCAGGGCCAGCCCACTGTCAGTGATGCTGCCCCTGGGCAAATGGTCGTGCATTGTGTAAGAAAAAGCAGGCTGAACACCAGCCAGAAAAGCAAGCCAGCAAGCATTGTTGTTCCATGGTCTGTGCTTCAGCTCCTGTCTCCAGATTCCTGCTCTGAGTTCCTTCCCCAACTTCCCTCAGTGATGAACTGTGACCTGGAAGATGAAAGATAAAAAATAAAGTCTTTCCTCCCCAAGTTGGTTTTGGTCACTTTTTATCACAACAATAGAAACCAAACTGGAAAAAAATAACTGTATTTTTTTTCTATATATATACTCCATTTCATAACTATGCAAAAGCATGAACTTCTATGCAGAAGTTAATCATTTTTCCCAAAGTCTGATAGCTTCCAAGTGGAAAAACTAAGATTTAAATCCAGATCTAGCTGATTACCCAATCTGTAAATTTTTTTTAATTTTTTTTAATTTTATTTGTTTTTGTATGTGTATGAGTGTACTGTCTGCATGTAGGTTTGTGCACCCGTGTCGTGCAATGCCCCGGAGGTCAGAAGAGGGTGTCGGATTCCCCTGGAACTGGAGTTCTCCTGGAATTGGAGTTTCAGACAGTTCTCAGCCTCCATGTGAGTGCTGGGGATCGAACCCGGGTCCTCTGTAAGAGCAGTCGGTGCTCTTACCAGCTAGGCCATCTCTCCAGCCCCACCAATCTGTAATTTTAGCCAGTATAATGAGATTTATTTCTTCCTATACCTCTTATAAATTGTTGCAGGAATCAAATTGTCTATAACCTCAGAGTTTTCAGACCTGAGAGACCAGAGACTTCCCAGGGGTGAGAAGATTAGATAAATGGAAGATAGATAGATAGATAGATAGATAGATAGATAGATAGATAGATAGATGACAGATAGATGATAGATAGATACTTAGGAAATAGATGGAGAAATAATAAATAAAATAGACAGAAGAGATGATAAAGACAAAGAGACCTAACAAGTGCTGTAGCTTAAATTGTCAGATTGGAGGACCCAAGGCTGCTTTGGGGACCAGATGGAGAGAGCTAGGGACAGACAGAAGTCTCCTTGTTCCCTCATGCACCACACTGCACTGTGGGTTCTGAGGCTGCTGTCAGTGTTCATCACTATTAAATTGCACCTGGAGATGAGGAGGCAGACAGGACTAGAAAGGTCTTGCATTCTGCACCAGGTTCTGCCAATACTTATGCATGGTCCAGGTGGTATAGTCTCCATAGGCACTAGTTGTAATGTACTAATTCATTGCTTCAAATAGCAAATGGTACTCTCTCACTGATAGAATGAGAAAGGAAATCAAAGCACATGGCTTAGATACTTGAGATTCTGCAGATTCTCTGCAAGTCTGTGGACAGCAGAGCCCCCAAACCAGCATGTATTAATTCATAGACAGGTTTGAGCTCTCCACCCCCATGAGCTGCAGCATTTCACATCCCTGATGAAAACTGCAAGGAAGCTACTAATTTTCACTTCAGAAAATGCTCACTGTGAAAATGCATTGGGAATTTAGCCAGAAGGAATTTTTATGTTAATTTCTGGAACAGAAAAAGGGTAAGGGAATAAAAGGGAAAAAAATAAACGATTCAAGACCAAATAGTCACCAGGCTGATTTTAATTTTCTTCCAGGAAAACAAGCCCCAGAAGTCCACAGTCCCATCAGGAGTTCATACAGAGACTCCTATTTTCTAGAAAGACCTGTACTCCTAGGGGTTGGGGTAGCAATAGAGGGAAGTGAAGGATGGAGGTGGGGTTGCAGCTCAGTGTTGACAGGATCTATACTTGGGGATCAAGGAGCTCCAAGGAAGATCCACAGATCTAAACTCTCAGTGTCTGTCCTAGAAGGGAACACTGTGGGCTAACTCTGCCCAATACCTATATTCTGAGCAGCCATAAAGCCAGGATGACGCTGCATTTGTTGATACCTGATATATGAAAGTTAAGCAAAAGTCACATTTCAGTGCTGATGAAGTTCTCCTGGAATGAACCACACTCCTTTGCATGGGAATCATCCATGCACACGAGGGCAGAGTGGAGCAGCTCCAGAAGGGGCCTATGGTGTGCAAAGCCTGAAATACCCACTATTCCTTTACATCAGTTCTAAATAATAGAGGTAACTTACTCGAGGGCCTTGAGGACAGATACATCTTTCACTGTTTATTCCCAGCAACCATTACAACACCCCTCTCAAGTCAGTTTTAAAAAAGCAAATGAGGGGGTTGGAGAGATAGCCATCTAAGCTTGATCTACAAAATCCATGATAAAAAAAATGTACTGGGTACAGTGGTGCACACTTGTAATCCTAGCCTCAAGGAGTAGACAGGAGGATCCCTGGGACTCGATGGTTAGCTAGTCTAGCCTATCATCGAGTTCCAGGCCAATGAGAGATCCTGTCTCAACAGAGATGGGTGGCATTCTTTAGAATGATACCCAAGTTTGTCAAATGTGCATATATGTGCATGAACATGTGCACAGACACATACACCTGTACCTTGGGGTTTGGGGGCTTCTGGAGGAGAGGGGGACAATGCAGGTCTAGAGTCTCAAGGCCAAGGAACCTGGAGTCCTGATGACCAGGAAGGGGAAGGGTGTCTCATGCAAGAAGAAGAGCATATGAGTCTTCTTTTGCCTTTTCTCTTACATCTGGATCCCAAAACTACTTGAGGTACTGTCCAGAGTGACTCATGTCTGCAGAACCGACATGCCCAGAAAGAGCTCTTCCCATTATCTAGCCATCAACCCACTGGAGCTGACACCTAAGTTTAATGATGTGGGAAGGTCCAGTTTGAATTGGGGGCTAGTTCTCAGCTAGCACACCTCAGGGCACCAGGTGGATGAGAGTCAAGGGATTTCTCTGACCCCACCCCAAGGAGGAGCAAACAACTTGGCCTATGATGTTGGGTGGGGCAATGGTGTGCAGTGGCGCGGAGTTGGCAGGCTTTGGGAACTGATGTGATTTGGTTTATAAAAACAGGCTGTAGCAAGGAATAAATTTGAATTTCCCAGTCACCTCATCATGGAATTCCTGGCCATTATTTTTATTAATAATTGAGCACATATAGGCCAAGGTAGGCCTGCATTTCATTTAGGTGGCCAGTGGGTTGGAAAGAGGTCCCCTTGCAGACCACCAATCTGGGTAGCTGGTGTTGTGAGTGGACTTAGGCAGAAGATAGGCCAACAGCCATCAGCCTGGAAACTCCTGTCCAGGCTTCAGCAGTCTCTGGGCAGGTGGGAAGTCACGGCCAAGAGTGGAACACGTGTCTCGCTAAGGGCCTGAGTTGGAAATATGCTCAGGCCGAGCTACGGGAAGTAGCCGGCTAGTCTCTGCGCTGAGAGGCCAGCTCCCTACAGCAGCTGCTTGCAGGTGCTGTGTCCCCGTCCCCTTAGCAGGGTCACATGGTCCCTGTTGGGCACAAAAGAAAGCTTCCTGCATCTGGCATGGCTCAAGGAAGTAGTGTGATTACAGAGAAGAGATATTCAGCACCACAGCCCATGCTTGTGTGCTAAGGTACAAGAACCTTAGTAGGCGCTTCTGTACCCCATTTCATGCATGCTCCCATAATGACGTTTAGTATTTTTCTCTGTCACTCTTTCTTTTAAACCCAGGGCAGCAACCATAAAATAATTCAACAGATCTATTAAAGAAATAAAACCATTCTCCTAAACTTTAACAGGTCACTGAGAAACAACTGTCTGGCAATTCTCTGAGTTATGGGCAGTTTGTAATGCCTGACCATAGCTAATCCAAGGTCAGAACTATGGGATTTGAGTTTGGGAACGCAAACTTCGGGGGTAGAATCATGGTCTAGCAGGTACAAGGCCTGAGGTACAATACCCCACATACCTAAGAGCAGGGAGCAGGTTGCTCTTGGGTAAGTTTCCCCTTTAACGTTTTTCTCGCACTTGACGGTGGCCATATCAGAGTGCACACTGCTCTTGAGGAAGAGGAATCTGATTATAAGATTTGTTCTCTGCATCTGTGCAAGGCTGTTACTGCAGGGAGCTGTTAGTCATGAGCCAAGTGGTTAGTCAGACAGCACTGTGGTAAAGAAATGCTCTGGTGAGCCCAGGTTCCTCGCTACTGGAAATAGAAGAGCAGGATTTCATGATGATTGCCACTGCCATGAGCTCTATGGTCACACGGGGGCAGGGGGTAGGGCAGATAGGGCTATTTCCTGGGCTGTCAGGCAAAGGAAGAAAAGCTAGACTTTGTAAGCAGGGAAAGGATGACATTAGGGAGCTGTGGAACTCCCCCAGTTTAAAAAACAATACGTAAATAGCAAAGAGGCAAATTCAAAAGAGGAAGGGACACAGATTTAGGCATCCATAATCACAAAGATCAGAAACCTCAGCCACCTCCTATTTGCTTGTTATTACAACTTTACACTTAGACTTGAGTAGCTGTCATATACGGGATGTTGTAAATACTGAAAGCTTTTCCCATGTAGCCAAAAACCAATGCTATACAGAACAGACTTAAGAAGGGGTCAGGAGTTATGCCTCCCCTCTGGTCACTTTGTAAACCCAAACCTGGATTTAAATGCAAGGCTATCACTATGAAAGTGGGACTACTCCAGGCTATATTGAGGCTTGCCTGTCTCCATGCCTTTGATGTCAAGTTTGGCATATGACTTTTCTGGCTAGTGTAATCTGAGTAAAAAATAAAGTGTCACTTCCGGGTAGTCTTTTCATAGCTCTTGTAAGATGTTTTTGTCTTCCCTCCCCTGGCACAGGTGCCCTTCCAAACCGTGGTACTCTCCTAGGTGTGTCTGCATAAGTGAGGATGCCATGGAGCAGCTTCCCCAACCCTAAACCCATGCTAGAAGTGAATGTAAGGGACAAACACCCTTGGTGTTTAATGGCATCATATTTGGTATTGACTGTCACAGCAAAGCTGCTTTCAATGATTCCTACAGCTTTGTATCAACTGCAAGACTCTGGGAATGCCAGCTATACTCTCCAAGCCTCTGGCTTCTCATCAGAAAATGAGAAAACCTAACATACAGGGAGTGTTCGTAAAGAAAGCACATTCCCATTGGTAATAATAACTATACTTTATATAGCCCCTAGCCTGTTCCAGTCACTGCCTTCCCTGGATACAGGTCATTTGTCTTTTACACACATCCATCTTACCAGGTACGTGTCATGATCTTTTCTTGTTGATGATAAAACTGAGCCTTAGATAGGCTTACACGTTACTAAAGGTCAACCAGCTTTTCAAGAGAACGAGGTCAGAGAAATCAAAGCCTTAGCTTTTACCACTTGGCCTGACTTCTCTCCATTAATTAAGAAATTACTTATGGTATAGATCACTTATATCAGTAATTAAAACAAAACTCATACCAATAAAGAAAAAAGGAAATAAATCATTGGGAATTTTAGATGACCATATTTTTTTTAACTTGTCAATATACACTGAGTCTTTCTCAAAGACTGATTTAATCTTACAGATTCCTAGCAACCTCTAGTCTAGGGTTGTCAACTCCTAAGGATAATGCATTGTGGTAATAACATGGATTTGTAAGCAAATTTTAGAATTTCCACATGTCTAGAAAAATAATAATATAGGAGGCAAGATGACTTAAGCTGAATAAAAATAAATGTTTATTGTTTCTCTTTTTACCAGAATTTATAGTGGGCCATCTCATTTTGGTACATTCATCTTTCTCAGACATTATTCTTGAGTGAAAATAGTCTTTTTTCAAAACATTATATTTGTGATGAGTTTTAAAAAATACTATACAAAGAACTGCTGGGTTTCAAAAGGTTGTTTAATATTATTGTATTCCAAATCTCCAGTTTTAGTCAAGATGAGCCCGAGTGACTTTCTTCATCCTTTACAACTTACTCCTGATAAGCCAGACAGGGCTGGGAAGCTCAACCAGTGGAAGCATAGTAAACGGTGTTTAGTGAGGCAGTAATCACAGCACCTGTGGAGACTGCACTGAGTGACTTGGGGGGCCCTAGGAGGAAGGTCACCGCTCCGCAGTCAACTGCACAAAAGGAAGAGCTGCTGGACAAAACTGAAAGGAGGATCAAAGTTTCCTGGTTATGTTGGAGGATGTAGGACAGGTACCTAGAATTTAGGGGAGGATCTGCCTCAAACGAGTCAGTGGGAGAGTGTTGGTTAAGAAGACCTGGAGTTGGCATGGAATTATGTGACCGTCCTTCCCTTTACTTCCCCTGCTGGAAAGTCTTTATTATTATTTTTTTTTTTTAGGCTGACTCAACTGAAGTTTCTTCAGTCATCAAAAGAAGAGAGAGTGGTTAAGAGTGTTTCAGAGAGACTCTGTTCAGATTTCCGGAGGGTATTTATTGGCCTTGTCATGAAAGTAAGTAATTCTACTCTTGGGGCAGTACCTGGAGAGAACCCTAAAAAACAATGCTGGGTGCACACAATGGGGTGGGCTCTATGCCAAATGTTTTAAATGTCAGGTCTCATCTTAAACTCAAATACTATTATTTTCAGCTTTTTATTATTTATTTATTTATTTTTTTTACAGAGAAAGATTCTGAAAAGCAGAGAATTGAAGCAATTTGCTTGAAGTCACACAGTTCTGAGACAGAGACCTTAGGAGACTCTCTACCCTGGTGTTACACTGCCCCCTGCAGGGTGATGGAGAATGAAAAATATATAAACGGTGTCCAGGCAGAAAGGAAACCAGTGCTTATCATCTATTTGAGGCTTCCGATGTGCTGACCCCCTTCAAATTACCTCACTTAATTCTCCATTCCTCGGGAAGAGTATTATTTTATGATCTACAGAGCGAAATGAGGCTGGAAGGTTAGTGGATGACCAAGTGAGCTAACAAAGGCGCCAGCCGGAACACAGCAAATCAGCTCTGCGATGCTAATTTGAAAGCAACTTCACTCTAATTTAGCCTCAAAAAAATTATTTTCCTGAATAAAATATCAAGATATAAAGCTAGACTTCAGTTTATTTGAGAAACAAGTGGTGTGTTCCATTATTTGGGAAACTCAAAATTATTACGTGATGTAGTAATTAAACGTCATGTAAAATCAGCATTCGGTTAGTTCCCTCCTTTTCTTTTGTGTATCTAACCACGCTTGCAGTATTTTCTCATTCTTCACAATAGCTATACTTTTAGAGACATCCCCTTTTCTCGTCACTGCCCTCTCCTTATACGCATCTGTCTTACAAAGAAAACATGACTGTCTTTTATTATTGATGATGAAACTGACCCTTAGGTAAGCTGTAGTATTGTGCACATGTGACAGTTACATCTTAAGGCGCCTGTGATCTACTTGAGTCTCCATTCTGCAAGCTTCATTTGCTTTAAAGTGACGTGAAAGCATCCATCTCATGCAGGGAATGTGGACGTGAGGACAGAGAGAAGTCTACACATTTGAAAATCTCCCCAGTCACAATCAGCTTGCTCTTGCTCCTTGTAGTGGCCACCAAGTCTTTTTCTGCATGACAAGCTGCTGAGAATGAACGTGTATGTGCACGTGTACGTGTGTCTACCACTGCAGGGTGTGTCAGCAGCCGGCTTGCACATATGCTTGTGCAAGCTGAGTGTGCATGCACATGCTACAGTGATCTGCCCATGTGGCCCGTGATGCAAATGGTCCCCTTCTCAACTGGACAACTCAGCAGCCCTTTGGAATATATTTTACTCTCTGTTGAAATTCAGTAGAAAAAGTCTGCTTCGCTTGCTTTCAGAGATGATACTCAATGATGCAAAATAAAGGGCCTGTCTTTAACATGCCCAAAACATCTATTAAATTTGTTAAAATGGTGAACCCTAAGAATACCAAGTCATAGGAGACACTATGGATGTGACTGGTGATGTCTACACAAACATTTTGTGATTATGGAAATTAACAGTGTAGTTAGATGCTAGAATATTTTGTATAAAAGAAGGAAGAAACCAAGTAGCTTCATGGGAAATATTGTCTTGAGAAGACTGTTGACTCAGAAAAAGACTTTTCCAGAATCAAACTATTAAAACCCAACATACCACCCTCAGCAAGCAGTATATGTTATACTTGTTTTGCATAGGATATGTCCAAAAGTGACAGACAGTGTTTATGATTGAGACTCTTTATCTCTAGAAGTAATGGATGAAGGGAGTCAGGAATGCTCCTGGGGAAATTCTTTTATTATATCAAATAAATGGTTACATTGTTCTTCTAGGAAATGAACTGTGTTTTAATGATGGTGTAAACCCTAGCAATCCCTAGTGACACTCTACCTGTCCTAAAAGAAGAAGTCCCATCACCACACTGCTGGAAGGATGCTTTATAAGGTAGAATCCTAGTCTTCCATCTGTTCATTGCAAAGCTTCTGTCAGACTTTATGTAGAGCGAAAAAACAAAGGAAGTGTACACTGGAGTGAAGGACTCCATTTTCTTTGTAGAAGAGCCAAGGTTCACAATTGAGAAAGCAATGGGGTTCAATTAAAGTCTGGTGCTCTGTGTATCATAATGAGTCTTCAACCTTCACCGTGAGAGAGATCTGACCTGGAAAGGTTTCCTCTCTATCTTATACCAGGAATAAAAAATGTAGAAAGAGAACTGCAGACACTGGGGGTGGAATGGGTGGGGTGGCAGTCCACAGCGATGCCTGTCCAAAGCTTGCTGCTCCTGGCTCAGCACTGACAGCCTTCTAGAAATGCCTTCTAGGATTAACACATCTTCTAATTTTTCCAAAGAAGATGAAAATCCAGATGGTTTGGGTGAAATTTTATACTTTTTACAACACTGTGCAGGGCAAACAAAAAAAATATTTGTGATCAGGACTTTGCCCACCAGCTTCTAGTGTACGCTGTCTGGTCACAGACTCTATTATGCAGAAGGGCTTGGGAGTAGGTGAACCCGTGCTGGCCCCACATTCCCATGGGGCCTAGTAGGAATCTACTGGGTGATGCAGATAATGAGGACAAATCCACTGGTGGAAAGGACGTGGCGAGGCTGCCTAGGGTGACATCCCTACATGAGAAGAAGGTTCTGCAGGGCTCACAGGGCCAGGTGCCTGCTGAAACCCTGAGGTGACCCTCTCTCAACTGAAAATGTAAACTGGGGAAGACCATCAGTCAAGCAGGGAACAGACTTTTCCCGCAGGGTATATGAAGTCTTTCAAGATCAAAGTGAAGGAAAGTCATTCTCAGAAAGGTACAGAGATCTTTGGAATCATAGTTTTTCCTCAGCTGGGGAAAAGTCACACTGATAGATAGTTACAAATGTATTTTCCTGACAATCTATAACCATCAGTACACATTTGACCTCAACTATGTTTTTAGATGCAACCCTTTACAGCTTGTTTACAGGGATTTTAATTTTAACACACACACACAAACACACACACACACACACACACACACACACACACACAAAACCCCAAGATAATTCTGTTTCACTGAGTAGGAGCTGTGTTTTAAAAGAGCCTAGAGAAAGAACAAAAGTTGGTATATGTTTATATTTTCAAAGGAAAGGCTAGAATAGGTGGATTTTACAGACTATAAGTATATATGTTGGTCCCCTGAAATGGCACAGAAGCCAAGAGGAACTATATGGTTTTCTAAAGAGAGCTGTGATGAGCAATCCCCCAGGTTTACACATTGCTTCCTACTTAGCCAACGCTTGAATCTCAGCTATTAAAAAAAATCTGTCAACACAGAGCAGCCCCATGACAATGTGGCTGTCCAAGTCAGAGCAGATGGTGTCTAGCCTGAAATGCTTCCACACACAAACATGTCAAAGAAGGTCATGACCGGGCCTTCCATCTGGCCATAGAAGAGTGGCAGCCAGAGCTGTGGACACCTGGGTGAAGGTATTCTGCTTCTTGCCAGCACTCTGGATTCGGCAGACTACTGGATGTCTTTGGGGCAGACTAGACCTGACTGCATGCTAATGACTATGAACTTGAAGATATGTGTCTGGCTGTCAATCATTTCTCAAATTCAGGACCACTGAAATGGCTGACAATTAGCCTGAATAAACTAAGGTGATGTTTTCAGTTGCTCCAGGCAAATCAAGCAAGCAACCAAAAATTACCATCAATGGCCCAGAGTTAAAAGTCCATCCAATTCTCCTTGCCTTGTCTAATGACAGATCCTCAGCTTTACTTTTTGCTGGTTCTTTGAGCAACAACCCATACTGGAGCTCATTCTTGGAACATCCTGTATTAATAAATCCAGCTTATTTGGGGGGAATTGACAAGATCCGTGGCGTTGAAAGATAAAATAACAAAGTGCAAGACAACCTCTCTGTCTCATGTACTCTGTGGAAGTTGGTCTTAGTTCATTACCATGACCTCGTGGAAGAAAATGAATTCTGCTCTGGACAGAATATCAAACATCAGTGCTGGTAATCTTGTTAAACAACAGGGCTGCTCATCAGCCATCCACAGAAGTTTTGACCAGTCTCTTTAGTAACTGCACCTAGAGTCATTAACAGCCAAGGAAATGACTAAGGTTTGCAGAAGTACACATGACACTCCATAGAAGTTGCAATCCCTTACATATATTTCTATTATCTTCACAGTGTTTTTATAATTCTGACCCAAACTTTAGCATCTTAGGGGCTGGATCTATAAAATTTAATTTCTTACACTGTTAGACTTCTTTTATTAGCAAGTATTTCAAATATAATCTGAATAAAACTCTAAAGATGAATGAAATAAACATCATGATGGAAACAAGGGTATATGCTTCTCTTCTGTAAACCTGAATGGAATAAAAATGGAATGAAATCTGGAGTTTCTGTCTTTCACTATTTTATTTTCCTCTGCTTCTTTTTTACCAAGCCTATGTGAAGTTCATTAGAATAAGAACCATCTCGAGATGGGAGTGGTGGTGATGCATGCCTTTAATCCTAGCACTTGGGAGGAAGAGGTAGGTGGATCTTTGTGAGTTCAAGGCCAGCCTGATCTACATAGTGAGTTCCAGGACAGCTGGAGCTACAGGAAGACCCTGTCTCAAAAAAAGACCCCCCCCAAAAAAAGAACTGTCCCAACTCTGACACACCCCCAAATCGAAATTATGTACATGAAAAATATATGTTGCCAGTCTAACTCCTTTTATTTCTTGGATGGAAATGCAAACCACACTGTAATTTATAATTCTATGTATATATTAAAATCAATAACCTTAGAATACAGATTACCATGACTGCTCAATAAACAGCTTAATTTTAATTTACTAAGTAAACATTTAGTGAGTTCACTTTGGGTAAGGCTATTTGGATTATCGCAAAATACTATCTTCCAAAGCTGCTGATGTCCTACAATAGAAGAGACCTTTGAATTAAAAATGCAGTTTCATTTACCCCACACTTAAAGGTTTAAGCAGTAAATATCATCTGATCTGGTGAAAAATAATATCTTCAAAAGAAAGTTTCCACCTGGAATTTGTGGACAGGAAGTTCAGAGCTCCTTAGAAGCAGTCATTCTATTCTCCACTGTAACAGTGTCTAGAAGACAAGAATTAAGGGTTCTGCTCAGGCTCAAACTTCATCAAGGCCCTTCAGTGCCTATGGTTGTGCAAGCTTGTCTGTCATGTCTGTGTCTAGAGCTGTCTAATACTGAAAGCAGTGACAGGGTCAAGAAAGGAAGAGGACCTAGAGAGGAGTGGTGGTAGTTCAAGGGCAAGGAGATTTCTAGAGACCTGCCAACTGGAAGACAACAGTGCATGATTCACATGTGCTGGGATGCCCCTTGTCATGTGATGAACACTCAGTAGACAGCATCTTCATTTTTTATTCTCTTTGAAAGAAATGTGAACTCTATTACTATCAAAATGGAGTTGCTTGTGCCAATCCCAACAATTCGAAGTGAATGAACCAGGAGGTTAAGAAGGAAGGGCTCGGGTTGGAGAGATAGCCTAGCGGTTAAGAGCTCCGACCGCTCTTACAGAGGACCCGGGTTCGATCCCCAGCACCCACATGGCGGCAGAGAACCGTCTGAAGCTCCAATTCCAGGAGAACTCCAGTTCCAGGGGAATCCGACGCCGTCTTCTGACCTCCGCGGCATTGCACAACACGGGTGCACAGACCTGCATGCAGACAATACATTGACACACATACAAAAATAAATAAAATTTTTAAAAAATTTAAAAAAAGGAAGGGCTCATATACATGGTTGCCTAGAAACTACCCCAGAACCCCAGAAATACCGTTCCAGCACCACAGGCCTGCACAGAAGCCACTAGAGCCTCAGACAAAAAGTGCTTCTACAGGGATTCCTGCCCAGAAGCTATCAGATCAACCTCAGACTGACTGTACATGCTGTTAACCCCTGTGGGCACGGATTATCTGATGGAATCCTCCTCATTTTTGTTTTAAAAACTTTGCTTTGGACTGGAGCTGGAGCTCCTTTGGCAGAGTGCTTGCCCAGCATGCATGAAGCCCTGTGGTTAATCACCAGAATAGCATGAACAAGCCAGCCATGGTGCTAGCCACTCCAAATCCCATCAGTGGGGAGGTAGAGGTAGGAGGTTCAAAAGTTCAAGGTAAAGCTGACTTGGTGGCGCACACCTTTAATCCCAGCACTTGGAAGGCAGAGGCAGGTGGATCTCATGAGTTCAAGCCCAGCCTGGTCTACATAGAGAGTTCCAGGCCAGCTTGGAGTACATGAGACTCTGTCAAGGGGGTGGGGAGTGGAAGAAAAAAGAAAGAAGGAAGGAATAAAGGATACAGAGCAAGAAGAAATGATAGAGGGAAATGGAAGGAAGGAATGAAGGAAAGAGAGAGAGGGAGAGGGTAGACAGAGAGAGAGAGAGAACATTGAAAATCAGAACAAAGACAAAAACAAAGAAAAGCCATTTCCCCTGGCTTCGGCCTCTCTGACCATTCCCAATCTTCTCTGTAACACAGGACTTCCCTTCAAAATGCTATTTCCAAATAAATATTGGCATTCTTTTGAGACCCCGCTTTTATTCAAGCATGTATATGTAGCATTGCAGCGTGTTAAGGACTTGAAGGCAGCTTACATGTTTTGCTTCGCACAATCCTCATGACACAGCTTCCTTTGTGTTTAACCTGAGAGCACAGATGCACCAGCCCCAAGTCACACAGCTAGTGGGTTTTAGAATAATATCCTGGACATCTTGCTGCCAAGACTCTTTATCTTTATGCCCAAAGCTGTGAGCACCCAGCACTGTGCCTTCAATTGTTACCTTCGTTAGAGTACTGTCCTCCCTGCTTATCTTTAGACCTTCAAAGGTTATTTTTCACCCCCCCCCGGGGGGGGGTGCTGCCTTTTAGCTTGCTTCCCTGTCTTCTCAAGCTCTCGGTGTGTAAAAGAGTCATAGGGGCATGTTCACATCTTTATGAAGGATTCTAGTTCTTCAAAGCCTGAGAGAAGATACATTGGACTTTGGTCCTTGCTGTTCCCTGAATGTTCTGGCTCAGACACTGAACACAGTTTTTATCCTGCTCGAGAGCCAGAAAGACGCAGCTGTGTCCATGGCTACAGCTCTTCTTGTGCCATTACCACCCTGACGTGATGATTTCCTGCCTCATGTTTTTCTTGTGTTCTTAACATGATGTCCTACCTCAAATTTTTATTTCATTCTACCGTTTTGAAAATTTGATTTCCTTTATACTTTAGCAATTTCAGTTGGAACATTGCATTTCAAAAAAGAAAAATGCTCATAGAAAAACTGAAGGTTAAATCAGCTTTACTCTGTAAACAGTGCCTAAATTATCATCTCCTTCCCATAACAGCCCAATTAATATGTTACAGCAAAATGGAAAAGCTGAAAAGAGATTAGAAACCTAGAGCGAGGGTGACACCTGCTGGCTAGAAAGAAATGGTATTTTTATCAACACGGCCAAGGCCAATTCAGACTTAAGCCCCACTCTGGGTAGCTTTTGCTCCTTCAGTCCTGTCCTCTGTGAATGGCTGGTGTGATTCAGACACTGGAACTTTGGATCCTTATATCCAAGAAACCTGAACTCCAGGGAAGAAGTAGTTTTATCTGCATAACAATCTCTAGAAAGACACACAGCCCAGTAGACCAGGCTGGGTCCAGTACCTGGAAGACATTGCAAGGTTCCCCACAGAGGCTGAGGCCAAAGTCCTGAATAATGGGGAGATTTTACTGCAGCAAGGCAAGAATGGGAGGTGGGAAAGTTGGAAACTCTGCGCCTAAGACACAGGCTCACGTCCCACATTCACTGACCAGGAATGAGTTCAGATTCAGTATTCTAGGTGGCAGGGATTCATTAGAAGATCAAGAGGCTATGATACAATTAGAAATATTCCACCCTGAGATCCAGGTATGGTGGTGCATGCCTTTAATCCCAGCACTCAGGAGACAGAGGCAGGCAGGTCTCTGTGAGTTCAAGGCCAGCCTAGTCTACATATGAAGTTCCAGGCCAGATGGGGCTATAGGAAGATCCTGTCTCAAAAAGATATATATATATATATATATAGATATAGATATAGATATAGATATAGATATAGATATAGATATAGATATATATGTAAAAATATATATATGTAAAAAAAAAATATATATATATATATCATCCTGATTGCAGCATGAAGGATAGGTGGGAGCCAGGTTATGGCCAGGAAAGGTAGACAGTCACTGCAGAGAGTATGGAGAGATGTGTGACAGAACTAGACAGAAACTGTGAGGACAAGCTCAGAAGATGATGTTTGAGCAGGTTCAGCTAGGAAAGATGACAGACTTTTGAATGATACTTTGTGCTTCTGGCTACAAATAAAAGGAACATGTCTTTAAACAACACGAGTCCAGCTATTTATTGTAGATCCTTTTTTACTTTGTACTTGGTCCTGGGAACATGTTAAAGCATCCTATGTGATTATAATTGCTCTACAAATCCATGAACACAATATTATAAACTAAGCTGGGAGGCTTTCAAAAATATTGCTCACACTTGAGGGCAACATCGAATGAGTTAATTCAGAAACAGGGGCCGGAGGACTCTGATTTATATCAATAGTCCCTAAGCTGGGGGGGAGGGGGATTTCCAATATCCTTGGGAAATTGGATCACTGTAAGTCTTTTATGAAAGGGAAGTTTAAAGGTTTTAAATGGAAAATTACGATGACAATTTGTGAAATCAAATATAGAACAAAACAGACCATGATTTCCCTTGGTCTCAAGTCCAACTGAGCGACAAGCCAAGAGAATGCAGTTGTATTCATTTATCATTATTAACTGTTTATGTGAGCTGTGACAAAAGATAAATACCTTGAAACAACACAACTACCTTGTTTTCCAGGAATAGACAAGCCCATTTATATATATACATATTTATATCATATATGTACATAATACTTACCTATGTACACACATAACATTTCCTTTAACAATAGTCTGCACTCATGAAGGTGAGGCAGTCTAGAAATACACAACTCTGAAGCTTTTCCTTATTAAGCATGTGACCTTGTGGTGAGGCACCTCAAGCTTTCCCGTAGGTACGCTGTATTATGGGCACCCGCTGAGCCCGGTAGTCAAAACTTAACTCAAAGTATGGAAACAGACAAATGAACCAGGGCCAAAGTTGAGAACAGGTCAGTGTTTCCAGCCTGGTTGCTTGGAAACTTATTCTACTAACTCGGATTCATGTCTTCTGAATTTTATGCTTGGCTTGCTTTTAGAGAATAGGAATCTTTAGAGGAGCTTTCCACCCCTAAGCTTGGGAAATTAAACTTTTCACTCCTGGATATTGTTTTACTGTATAAACACAGTTCCTTGTTACATTCCTGAGACTGAATATCCAGTGTTTAGTCACCTAACTAAAGACTTTCTATTGAAAGTCTTCATTTTGTGTCTGAGTGGTCTTCTCTGGTTGAATTACCCCATTAAAATCTGAGACAGATGGAGAGGGAAAATTGATTATTTAATGTATCATTTTTGCATAAAAACATAAACTCTCATCTTTACAGCACAACATTATCCCTTTAACCATCTCTTTATAATACTGCTTCACAATAAAAAAATCACTTCTTTAGTTAGATACATAGATATATACCTCATAGAAACTTTACAAAAGAAGACAAGGAATCAAATCATTGACAAATAAACATCCCTAATTATATTCTATAGATATATGTACACATCTTTCTGTAAGAAGGAAGTATACAGTATGCATTCTTTTTTAATTTTATTTATTTTTGTATGTGTATGAATGTACTGTCTACATGTAGGTTTGTGCACCCATGTCGTGCAATGCCTCGGAGGTCAGAAGGGGGTATCGGATTACCCTGGAACTAGAGCCAAAGATGGTTCTCAGCTGCCATGTGGGTGCTGGGGATCGAACCCGGGTCCTCTGCAAGAGCAGTTGGTGCTCTTAACCACTAGGCCATCTCTCCAGCCCCATAGTATGCATTCTTTTTTTTTTTTAATTCTTTTTTTTTTATTTTATTTATTTCCGTATGTGTATGAATGCGTTGTCTGCATGCAAGCCTGTGCACCCGTGACGTGCAATGCCGCGGAGGTCAGAAGAGGGTGTCGGATTCCCCTGGAACTGGAGTTCTCCTGGAACTGGAGTCCCAGATGGTTCTCGGCCGCCATGTGGGTGCTGGGGATCGAACCCGGGTCCTCTGCAAGAGCGGTCGGCGCTCTTAACCGCTAGGCCATCTCTCCAGCCCATAGTATGCATTCCTAAAACTGTTTCATGTGGGGCTGGAGAGATGGCCTGGCGGTTGGGAGCGCCAACCGCTCTTGCAGAGGACCCGGGTTCGATCCCCAGCACCCACATGGCGGCCAAGAGCCGTCTGAGGCTCCGGTTCCAGGAGAACTCCAGTTCCAGGGGAATCCGACGCCCTCTTCTGACCTCTGCGGCATTGCACGGCACGGGTGCACAGACTTGCATGCAGGCAGTGCATTCCTACACATACAGAAATAAATAAAACTAATAAAAAAAAATTAAAAAAAACTGTTTCATGTGGTACATTAAATGGTTCTATAAGAATAATAATTTTAGACAGTGTTCTTTTACTTTAAAAAAGTGTAAGAAACTAGGCATAAGTGGCTCAAACATATAATCACAGCACTTGGGTAGTGGATCTCATTGACTTTGACACTAGCTTGGTCTACATAGTGAGTGCCAGTACAGCCAGTGTTATATAGTGAGAATCTGTCTCAAAAAAATCTCAACCACTTTAAACATATTTAGGTATTTTGATATAAGTAACTATCCTTGGGAAGGAGGATTAAAAATTAAGCCATGATTGGTAGACCCATGTAAATTTCACTACTGGTATTAGAGAAATCTATTCGGTTTTGAAGATCACACAAATGTACATCACAAAATTTAGAGACATTGTATACTTTATTATACAATCCATAAATTGCTGAATTAGTAAGTAAATGACAGCTCAATCAGTGGAGTGGGTTGGATTATTTATAACTTTCCTAATACAAAGTTCTACCAAAACCCTACTCTTCCTCACTGGGTTATCCAAATGGCTTTCTATGTGGTCTCCTACCATCTTTGTTCCAGTTCGTATGATTTAAAGCTGCGTCTACACCTCCCAGTGCTGAAGAGTGAGCAGGTTTCTAGTGACTCAGTATCTACTAGAGCCTAATTCTAGTACACATCCTGTTACATTTAGTTATTTCCTTTGTGTGTATGTGGGTAGGTGTGTGTGTGTGGTCAATATGTACAGCACAGGGTACTTGTGGAGGTCAGAGGCCAAGTTTTAGAAGATAGCCCTCTCCTTCCACCAGGTGGGTCCCAGAGTTTGAACTTAAGCCCTCAAGCTAGGCAGTAAGCCATCATGCAGGCCTAGGCTATTCCTCTAAAGCAGAAGCTGGGCAGCCAAGTTTTGCAGTGAGCTTATGTTCTACAAATTGCAGGTACCAAAGCAAGATTTGAAGGACAAAGTCAAGCAGGACCAACTTCCTGCCATCTGGCCATTGCTGCTTGAACACATGGATAGAGAGAGTTCTCCTGACCCCATACTGAGATACACCAACTAATCTGAGCTGGTGGCCAGTGGAGATTCTGTCACTGATGCCTTGTTGGCCCTTGAATTTCAGCTGAAGAGGTCGTCTGACACCATATCTTCTGAATAGTAACAGGAGTAGCAACAATCCCCGGAAGTTTGCCGTAAAGACTTAATCCAGGGCTCACCCAAAAGGTCCAGCCTACACCACCCTCCACTCTTCTAATGATGCTCACTTACCTTTTCTGTATAAGCCACCCTCTGCTTGAAATAGCAGGACATTTTTATTTCTATATATAATGCTAATGAAGACACTTTTTATCTACCGGGCACTGAAATTCTAGATGCTGCCATCTGTGTACACAGCTCCCTGAGACCTGGATTCTCTCATCTTTGAATCCCCACCTTCTGCCCCAGTCACGCCAGGTCTTTGCTCTTCCAGAAATACACCAAGCACACTCCTTCCCCTGGTCTTAGTCTGCCTGGAAAACACTTTGTGGTGATAGCTATCCCCATGACCCAAATCCCTACAGGTCTGTTACTCAAATATTGCCATCTTACAGGAACCAGATTTTGATTTATAGTTTTCATTTCATCATCACATCCTGACCACATCCTGATCTACAAATAACGGGGCTCCTCTTAAACATGCTACATGAAAAGGTAATAGCTCCCGCCACTCCTCCGCCCCCTTCCTCTTCCATGTCTTTCTGAATAGTTCACGGCTTACCATGCACATATTTACCTTCTATGCACTTGTGGGCTCTCTCCACCGAAATACATATTCTATGAAACCAGAAACTGTCAAAGAGGCCTCTGTCGTTGGCTGTAGAAAAGCACCTAGCTCACCATAAGCATTTAGCTAATGTTTGTTAAATAAATAATGCTTATTTGAAGAGTTTTTGAAAGATTTTAGTCAGATTCAGATGTGAGAGATTTTGACAACTTGGAAATCATTTGCTATGTGGCAGGCACTGTTCTCTTCCTTGCAAGAAAGAAAATTCTCCAAACGCAACCCAGAATAAGCAAACAAGGCAATTGGGGTCAGGAATGTTAACAGATTATTGGAATCCATGCATTCATTCAATCTATATTTATGGAATACTTACAGGAGAATGAAGACAATTTCAAAGATTATTTTACGTGCCGAGCATTGTGTAAAACCATGGGGCTGGGGGCTGGAGAAATGGCCTAGCAGTTAAGAGCACCGACTGCTCTTGTAGAGGAACCGGGTTCAATCCCCAGCACCCACAATGCAGCTAAGAACCGTCTATAACTCCAATTCCAGGAGAACACCAGTTCCAGGGGAATCCGAGACCCTCTTCTGACCTCCACGGCATTGCACGACACGGGTGCACAGACCTACATGCAGACAGTACTTTCATACACATACCAAAATAAATAAAATTTAAAAAATATTTTTAAAAAAAACATGGGACTTAGCTAGTATGTTTTTCATATCAATAGAATGGTTATTGATGGTTCAAGATTTCCAGCCACGTAGCAGGAGTCTTTCCCCACTGGAGCCCAGCATCACTCCACTTAGGGAGGAGAAGACTCTACCCTACTTCCTCTAACACTCTTGCCATCTATGCATAAGTGAGGTCAAGAAAGTCTTCTCAGTGGAAAAGCTTCAAAAGAAATGCACGAGTCACTAGCTAATGTTATCATTTCAGAGTCCAGAGTGCTAACCATTACACTATGGAACCTCACAAATGTTATCATTTCAATAAAGAAATAAACACAGGTCTCATGTGCCTTTATTCTTATTGATGAAGAAGATTAATTTTTGGCTTTCTTAATTTGTCACTAAAATATAGCAAGAAATACAAGCGTGCTCTATTATAAACAGTGACAAAGTCAGTTCATATGTTATGTAACTCAACAAGAAAGATAAATGAGCAGTAAGAAGCAATCACATATAAACATGAGACCAAAGGATAGATAACATTCCACATTTCAACAAAAGAGATATGATTGCCTATAAACAACACTTCCCACTTATACTGTATAATTAAATAACTTATGTAGCAATTAAATTACATGCCAATTAAATAGAATCTCAAGCTTTAATGTAGCAAGCTAAAATGAGTGGAAGTTATTACTGAAGTACATTGATTGCTTTTTTTCTAAAAGCTGAATTGACATTTGAAAAATTAACACTGACCTGTCTTGTATACTTTTAGTACTTAGAATATAAGTTTGAATTTAGCTGTTAAAAATTTAAAGGTAAGGGGCTGGAAAGACAGATCAACAGTTAAGAGCACTATCTGCTCTTGCAGAAAAGTGGGTTTAAAATCTCAGAATCCATATGGTGGCTAATAGCCATCCATATCTCTAGTTCCAGGAGACCCAACTCCTTTCTCTGTCCTCCAAGGGCATTGAAGACACAGGTGCACTTACATACATTCAGGCAATATATTTATACATATAAAATAAACAAATTTTAAAATTTAAAAAAGTTTTAAAGGTAAAAACTGAATTTGGTTACAATAAGTGGATTTTTGTTTCACCTAAACAAAATAAGTGAAAATAAATGTTTTAATGAATCCATTTGATTTTGTTGCTTCCATTTTTTTCTTTTTGCTATTTAAAAGTGAGGTTTTTCTTGAAACAAGATGGCAGGTACTTAGTGCTGTTTTATTCCATAAAAGCCAAATTTTTCATACTTCTAGCAAATTTATACTTTAAATTTTATATGCAAACCTATCAGCAGCTATGTGGTCTTCTAGGATGCAATTTCAATTTCATTTTTTGTCTGTTGGATGACTGTATTTTAATATAATTTATTTTCTTTGTGAGCCTATTGCAGCCAATGCATTTTAATATAATTTATTTTGTTTGTGAGGTTATTGATATACTTAGCATGTCTCCTTGAACAGAGTGCATATGAAGAATAAAAGGAAATTTTTACACATAGGAAAATGTCAGCCATCGATAGTCTTTTCGTTGTAAACCATCAGTGTGCTGAGGCTTCTAGTTTTTTAATATAATACTTTAATTGATGTTTTTGTCTATTTCAGACATCGTTTTTCAATTCAGTTTAGACCTATTCCCTTTTCCCGTCCCCCAACCCCACCCCAGTTCATGCATTTTACCATACATATCCTGCATCTTTCTCTCAGTCTTTTTAAAGTTTTTCTCTGTAAAGGTTTATTGATTTGGGCAGAATTTAACTATATCAGCCCATTCTTTGACCCAGTCCTTATGTTGTTGGGGTTCCCTCCCAGTTGTATTGCTCTAAAATATGCCTATATAAAGATCATATATGTATCAGAATTATGTCCTCCAAGAATAAACTGTATGTTAACTCCGATATATGTTTAGGAGTTCACATTTTTCCCCTTTAATATTATATTACTTTAAAATACGGATATATATACCTTCCACCTGTATACATTAATTACCATGTCTGAAAGTATGTGGTAAGTTAATTCTAGGGCACATTAAGAGACTTTTAGTTCTTAACCAGCACACTGATTTCTAGCACAAAAATATTAAGGGCTAGGGGCCGTTCTGAAGTAGTAGAGCAAGTGTCTAGCACATGTGGACCCTCGTTCCAAGCCACAGCACTACACACATATAAAAAATGAAACTAGGGGCTTGAGATATGGTCCAGTAGCTAACAGCACTGGTTGCTCTTGCTGAGGACCTGGTCTCAGACCCAGGCACCCACATGGCAGCAAACAACCACCTGTAACTCTTGTTCCATGTGATCAGACACTATGTTCTAGCCTCTGTGGGCACCACATACTGAAGTTCATACAGACCTCACCTGCTCCGTTTCCTTTCCTACATGCTGGTTTGTGGCCATTTGCTTTCATTGTGTTTGAGAGCTGAAACATGCCTACTCATACATCCCACCTAACCTTCCAAGAGGAAAAGCAGCTTGTTCATCTTCTAAATACTGGTGTAAAGGTATGCACTCACTGCTCATCTCAAAACTAATCAAGTGATTAAATTCCAGACTTACTTGGAAAAAGTAACAAGTGGATAAAAAAATCCTTGAGAGCACAGTGAGAGGGAAGCTCCTGGGTAGGAAGGGCAAAGCGGAAGCCTGGGCAGAGCTGCCCTGTAACCGGTAGGAACGTGTACAGGCGGAGTGAAAGAGCGGAAATGCTGGAAGCTGGAGACAGATTATAGGTTCCGTTTGGGGTTAGGTCTCAGTGAGTGGCTGATGTGGAGGATGGTGAATCAAGATGGTTGAGAGATTCTAGTGGCCAGCCTATGCCAGCCTAAGTGTGATGTGGGGGTGAGTCAGGCCTCAAACCAATAGAGGGACTGAATGAGGTCAAAAGGAAGGTATAATCAAAAGGAGAACAAACTATTTCTGGTGGATAAATATTTCTGTCCTTCTAAAATTTACATATTAAAGTTGAGCCTGGGGGCTCAGTGATTAAGAGCATTCCCTGCACTCCAGAGGATCCAAGTTCAGCTACTAGCACCTACGTGAGGTGGCTCAAAACTCCAGCTCCTGAGGATCTGATGCCCTCTTCTGGCCTTGTATGACACCTGTACACACATGTGCCACACACACATACACACACATACACATGCGCACACACATGTATAAATTCATTCATTCATTCCTCAGGATATACTAAGAGGTGGAGCCTTGGAAGGCAAATCATCTCCCCTTCCACCATCTGAGGGTGTGACAGGAAGGAGAGATCATGTCTTCACAGGTATTAATCTGCCAGCACCTTCATCTTGAAATCACAACTATGAGAAACAAAGCTTGTTGTTTATAAATTACCTTCATTCAGGCATTTTGTCATAGCAGCTACAATGACTGACAATGGTTTCTGTTCTGGAGCCTGTTTTTCCTGCTTTCTAGAAAAGTGTGCAGGCTAAATTTTCCTAGTCCACACAACCTAGGGACTTTGAGATGGGACGAATGAGATCACATTAGCAATGATGTAAATCGTTCCAATGATTCTAGCATCTAATCTGGCATATATGGCTCCCTGACTATTCTTCACCAATCATTTCTTGGGGGTCCAGAGTGGTCTGGATCCAGCCAACCTGCCCTAGTCTGACAGAGGCAAAGTCTTATTGCCTCTCCAACATGCACTGGAACAGAAGCGCTGAAGCGGGAAGAATTGAGAATGACTGCCAGACTCAGGCTCCGCCAACTCCACATAGTTCATCTTCATCCTCTGAGAGAGAACACAGAGAAAGAACAGGTGCTAGCAGACAGGTGCATTAGGGATGCAGCAATTCTGAGGAGCTGGGGGGAGGTGTAGCTAAGCGATGGTGACCCATAAACCTCAGGACACAACAGGCTGGAAACAGATCTTAAGTCATCAACATGCAGTAATACCCAGGCCTGAGTTGGGAAGTCAGCCAGGTGATAGACAGAGGCAGAGAATAAGGCACGTTGACCTTCCAGAGCCAAGTAGGAAAAATAAGGCTGCCCAGAAACTGGGAAGGGCTTGTGGTCAGGGATTGATGTTCAGAAGATAGGGTGGGAACAAAGTGAGAGGCTTGTATTGTTCTAGAGAGGATGAACAACCAGGACTTGGGACAGGGGCCACAGAAGTGGGATCTGGTGACAGGTTTATCATGCCACTTCTAAACAAACGACATCAGGACTAGAGTATGGAAGTAAATATGGAAATCCAAAGGAATAGTATTTTCTTCATTGTAAAGAAAAAAAATCCAGCGACATTATCTACTATCAGGTAAAACACAATACGGGGAAGCATTGTTCCTCATCTGTTTAAGCAGTAGCTGACAATAAAGATGTAAAGAATTCCAGTGACTTAAGAGTTTTCATTTGTGTGGAAATGTAGTTTGTAGACATAAAAGGGAACATAATTTGAGAAGCACTTAGAAGCTATGGTAATAGGTCTATAAACAAGACTAAGTGAAACCACCTAATAAACTCAGAACTTATGCCACGATGAAAACAGCCAAGCGCAGGACGTCAAAAACCCAATTATACAGAGAAACGGTGAGATAGAAATACAGAGCTAATTCCTAAGCAAAATAATATTTCACCAAATAATAGATGGATTCAATTTTGTGGAAATGCATTGGTCATGGCTACTAAAAGCACTTTGATTAGAAGCAATGCTTACAAGTGGATTTCACACAGGACGCTGTAATCAAAACAAACAACCAAACCAAATTCAGATGCCAGAGTTCATCTTGGGTTTTAGATTGAGCACAAGGGATGTAAACTCATGGCCACCCCTCTTTCAGTGCTGACAGCACAACCCCTCTTTAATCTCCACCATTTTGTAGCTCCAAATAAAATTACCTTGCTTCTTTTGAAAATATGTATGAGATCCTATTTCAGTTCTTTGGATAAGTGGCCAGGAACCTGGAAACAATCCACCAAACCCAGCCACTGGTAACTCCTGCCACCCCCCACCCCCAGCAAGTTGGTGAAAGCAGGTGGGTCCCAGGGGCTTACCGGCCAGACAAAAAGAAAGGATGAACTGGGTGTGATGGTGCACACCTTTGCTCCCAACACTTAGGAGGTAGAGGCAGGCCGATCTCTGTGAGTTCCAGGCCAGCTAGTCTACAAAGCAAGTTCCAAGCCAGCTGGAGATACAGGGAGACCCTGGAGATACAGAGAGAGAGAGAAAAAAAAAAGAAAAAAGGATGAACTTCTGGTTCAGTGAGAAAACTTGTTGAAAACAATAATGTGACAGGTCGTGCTCTGGACTGTACATGTGCACTCCACACACATGCCACATATACACACACTACACACACACACACACACACACACACACACACACACACACACATTTCTCCTGAGAGTTGTTCCTCATTTCCCAATCTGCAATGAGTGATAGTAATCTTTATTACTGGAGATCACTCTCTAATTTTCCCACTTTGCTATTTCCTGCCATACATGGTTTGGCCTTTGTGTCAAGAAAGTGGGTTTTTTCACCTCTTGATGAAACATTCTTCTACCATGTTTTCATTTCATGTAAGTTTACTGATTATGTTTACATTTTTGAGCCATCTAGAAGTTTCTGTATTAAAGGGGAGGTTGTGTGCAGGTTTTATCATTCTTCTGAACAGTAGACAATCACTTGTTGAATGTCGTCCTTCCCAGTGAGAAGCTGTTTTTATCTCTTACACAATTGACAAGTATTTCTAGGCTATTTGTTTGCACAAATCTTGCTGTGCACCGGGCAATGCAACTCTGGTTCCTCCAGCTTGAGGAGAAACATCTCCTGGGACTGGTTCCAACTCATTCTCTTTCCTGATTTGTTTTCTGTCTATCTGCCTTTTTCTTCCTAAAAATCTCCTTTAGAAAGAAAATAGCCATCTGGCCAAGAATCTTTTCTTTATTTCTTTATGTCACAGCAGAGTACTCCAATTTTCTTATTGTTTTTCTGAATTTTTTCTAATGCTTTTTTTCTTGTAACATATATATATATATGTATATGTATGTATATATATTATCTATATATATATATTAATATATATAATTTACTTCATGAGTGTCTTGCCTGCATGTATATAAGTGCACCTGTTGCATGCAGTGCCCATGAAGTTCAGAAGAGGGCATCGGATCCTCTAGAACTGGAGTTACAAGACAATTGTAAGCCATCAAGTGGGTGCTGGGAATCGAACCCAGGTCCTCTATAGGAGCAGCCAGTACTATTAACTGCTGAGCCATCTTTCCAGCCTCTTTCTTGTAAATGTGTTCAGATATATTTTCACTGTTTTTAAAATTTGTAATCACAGTAATGTTGTAATTGTGAGATTTTTTTTCCATTATATTTTCTATATTTTCACACCATCACCTTTTTGGACTTGTTTTGCAGCTTCCAGATTTGGGCTGATATGATATTTGGCATAATATAACATGTGATATGACATGATATGATGCATGACATAAATTGATACATGGCATGATATGACAGGATATATGATCTATGACATATATATGTCATGATGTGACATGTGTTATGAGATAACAAGACATGATACCATAAGTATTGCTTCTATGCATTTCTTTCTATGGTTGAGCTTCATTGTCCACTTGACTGGACTCAGAGTAATCATGGAGACACACCTCTGGGCACATCTGTGAGGGTGTTTCCAGGGAGGGTTAACTGAGGAGGGAACCACCCTAAATGGGGCAAGGTGCCTATACTGAGTGAAAGCAGCAGCATTTACTCTTCCCTGAGTGTGGACTCAATGTGACCAGCCTTGGCACACTACCCTCCCACACATGCTAGGATGGACTGCACACCTCAAACCATGAGCCAAAATAAACCCTTCCTCAATTTGCTTTTCTCATGCATTGTCACAGCAAAGAAAAGTGACTAATAACTGTAATTATGTGAAATTCCAAGCCCTCACGTGAGTGTGCCTGTCTACCTGGCAGCGTTCTGTGTAGACCTCATGCCATTGATAAACAAGTCTGTTGTTCTACTCAGGAAGCTTTCTTCACTTTGTAAATTTTTCCTGGGTTATTTTTTTGGTACACCTATGAAGGTTTGTTGTCTGTCATATTTCTTCTCAACTCTTTTTCTCTCTACAGTTTTTGGGGAGTTGCCAAATTTGTCCATGGGATGAGGAGAGGCTTCTGTCCTTATGGTACACTTCCAGCTCCTTTGGGAAACAGAGTTTTAGGTTCCGTTCCTGGCATGTTTCAGGTTGCACTCTTTTTACATTATGATTAATAAGAATTAAGCATCATTTAAGCACTTCTTTGTGTAAGAGAGCATGTGGACTGCATGGCCATTCTCCCGCTATTACAATTCTTACCTCACACACTGTGTTCCATATTATGAAATTCCATCTCTATTAAGTCATTTGCCTAGGGTTCCCAAGCTGGTCAGCAATAGAGTGCACATTTCAGGCTATGACTTCTACCTCTCCAAACTCTTGAGCTTAACAACTGCATCAGAGTTACATATGCTTGTGGCCCTCCACCTTGTTCAGAAGGAGTTTAGTTCCTTTAAGATCTGCACCTGTAGTGAAGTCATCTCTTACATACCTGGCATCAATTCCAGTGCCTCTTGTACCTAAGCATGAACTTCTCAGGCATTGAATAATCGGGCTTTGCTAGACTTAGAAAACATTCACTGCAGAAATGTTGTATACCTGCCACCACATGCTGCATCCACCTAAAAATCTTAGGTGAAGCACACTCTTCCTCACCCAGAAGTAATCAGTCCTTTGTTTCTCAGTCCAGGGCCAGTCTCCCACCCAGTTCTCTTGTTCCACTCTGAGACCTTGTCTGAGTTGGAATGTCTCCCATGCCTAATGCTGAAATTGCCACAAGTTCACATGTGAAAACTTACGTTGATTGTAAGCTTCTGCTTCTTTACATTCATGTACCAGCCCTGGCTCTTAAAATCTCTCTGACCTGTCTTCCACAGTGATCCCTGAACTGTGGGTGGGTGAGGTTTAATATAGGTGTCCTATCCAGGGATACACACTCTGGAGAGTCCCATTCTTTGAGGCCTGACTAGTTGTGGCCTGATGTTTGCACCACACTCCATTGCGTAAGGAAGATTTACTGGGGAGAACTGAGGGATGCACGTGTTTTCTCTCTGCCCCTCATACTGCCTGTAGAAGTTCAGCTGTAGATGTGTCTTCTAGGAATGGGGATCTTTCAGATGTATATGTTCTGTGTCTGACCAGTTGTGCAATTCTGTAGTGGCCTCCATCTGTTGCAAAGAGAAGCTTCTTTGATGAATGGCATACAGTATGCTTGTCTGTAAATATAAGAATCCATATTTAGCACACGATAAGAAATATCATTTGTCTAGATATGACACACATCGGGTTTTCTCTAGGCTCATGTCCTCTCCAGCCCTGTGCATTTGGCTGAGTTTACAGTGGCTCTCATGAGTTAACTCCCATTGAGAGGGTTCCAAGTCCAATTAGATAAGCTGTTGATTATCTCCCAGATAGCAGTGCCAGTACTGGAGCAATAGAGGTCGTTTGCTGTGTAGCTCATTATGGTTGTTAGGATTTAGGGATGGGTTGTGCCATTGACTGATTTTTCTCCCTTGGCAATGTGCATATTATCTAGCACTATGACTGCTAAACTTTGGGTAGAAGGTTTCCAGGTCAGTTCCTGCTCCATTACTCTAAATCCTATTCCTGAAGCATGTCCTGAGCAGTCCAGTCTTATTTTCTATTTCTGGTATGCAATCAAGAGCTTTGACGACAGCCTGTGTTATTTTGAGAGGCTACTTGATTGCTCTCGCCTACCAAGCAAAGGGAGCCATCCTCTGTCTGGCACTGTGTTCCCGGCCACACAGCCCCCAGGTTGCACCACCTGTGCACTAGTGTTCAGAGTGTATGTGCATTTCTCCTGGGGTCTTGTGGACATCACATTACACTCCGGGTTCCCTAGCCACCTAAGGTCCAATCATCTCCATTCTTTCTTCTTCCCTTCCAGCCTCCCTCCTCCTTCCCCAGCCCCAGCACCCCCATCATCCACATCCCCCTCCTCTCCTGACCTCCCCACCTCCCACCATGTCCCTGGGATTCTCTCCCTCCTCCCTTTCCAACCCAACACCCAACCTCCCCACCTCCCAGGAACGTCTGTTCCTTACTGCACCCCTCTTTAGTGTTCTTTCTTTTCCTTTACTTCCGGATAACCTTTCCAATTTCTTGGCTCCTAGTATTACACCATGGTATATACTCACGTAAGGGGATTGGTGCTGAAGTCCACAAATGAGGGAGAACATGCATCACATGGTTTTATGCCTTTGTGTCATTTCACTTAAGATAACACCCTCTAGTTTCATCCATTTATCTGTGAATTTCATAATTTCATCTTTTCTTATTGCTGAGTGGTACTCCATAGTATAGATGTACCATATTTTCATTATCCATTCATCAGTTGTGGAACCTTTAGGTTGTTTCCATTTCTTCTCTATTGTGAAGACAGCAACAACAAATATGGATGTCCAAGTATCTTTATAGTATGATGCGTCCTTTGAGTATATTCCAAGGAATGGAACTGGGTCATGTGGTAGATTCATTTTTTGAGCGTTCCCCACACTGTCTTCCATAGTGGCTGCACTAGTTTGCATTCCCACCAGCAGTGAATGAGTGTTCCCATTTCTCAACATCCTTACCAGCATCTGGTGTCCTTCATTCTCTTGCTCTGAGCCAGTCTGACTGGTGTAAGACAGAATCGTAAAATGGTTTTTATCTGCATTTCTCGAATTACTAAAGATGTTGCTCAGTTTTTAAGATATTTCTTAGCCATTTTTATTCCTTCATTTGAGAAGTCTCTGCTCATATCTGTATTCCATCTTCTTAATGGGTCGTTTATTTTCTTGCTACTTTGTTTTATGAGTTTTTGTGTATTCTGCATATTTATCTTCTGCTGTACATGTAATTGGAAGAGTATCTCCCACTCAGTGGGTTTCCTCTTCACTTCCTTAACTGCTTCTTTTGCTATACAGAAGCTTTGTAGCTTAATGAGGTCCCACTTATTGATTGTTAACCCTAATGCCTGAGCAGCTGATATCCCATTTAAAAAGCCCTTTCCTAAGCCTACATCTTGGAGGTACTGCCTATGTATTCTTCTAGCAGTTTCAGAGTTTCACATTTTATATTGAGGTCTTTGATCCACTTGGAGTTTAACTTTCATGTAGGGAGATCCAGTTCTTCCAGCACCATTTGTTGAAGGTGCTGTCTTTCCCCCACTGTGTATCCTTGGTACCTCTGTCAAATATCAGGTGGCAGAAACTGTATGTACTCATATCTGGGTCTTCTATTCGGTTCTATTGATCTTCCTGTCTATTTTTTGTGTCAGTACCATGCTGTTTTTATACTACAGTTCTGTAATATAACCTGAGATTGGTACGGTGATGCCTCCTGAATTGTTCTTTTTGCTCAAGATTGTTTTGGCTAGCCTAGGTCTTTGGTGATACCAGGAATTTTTGGATGATATTTTTTAGCTCTATGAGGGATATTATGAGTATTTTGATTAGCGTTGCATTGAATCTACAGATTGTTTTTTGATAAGATAATCATTTTCACAATATTGATTCACAATATTGATTTTGTGTGGATTTACCAATCCAAATTCCCCAAAAATGAAATAATTCCATACATTCTATCAGACCACAGTGCAATAAAGTTTATAATCAGCAGCAAAGGAAACTCTAAAAATCACATGAACTCTTGGAGATTAAACAACACACTCTTGAATTATCAAGGGGCTAAGGAAGAAATTAAGAAAGAAATAAAAGTATTCCTGGAACTCAATGAAAATGAAAATACAATGCAACAAAGCCTCTGGGACACCTTAAAAGCTTCCGAAGTGGGAAATTTTTATCTCTTACTGCCTTCATTAAAAAAAAAAAATCAGAAAGAGCACATGTAAAATACTTAACAGCACAATTCAAGACTCTGGAAAGGCAAGAATAAACCAACCCCAAACTTAGTAGATGAGAAGAAATAACAAAAATCAGGGGAGAAATTAATGAAATTGAAACAAAGAAAACAATGCAAAAAAATCAATATATCTAAGAGCTGGTTCTTTGAAAGATTAAACAAGATAGACAGACCCTTGGCCCAGCTAACCAAAAGAAACAAGAGCAGGGCTGGAGAGATGGCCTAGCAGTTAAGAGCACCAACTGCTCTTGCAGAGGACCCGGGTTCAATCCCCAGCACCCACGTGGTGGCTGAGAACTGTCTTTAACTCCAGTTCCAGGGGAATTCGACACTCTCTTTTGACCTCTGTAGTGGCAATGCGCTACACGGCTGCACAGACCTGCAGGCAGACAGTACACTCATACACATACAAAAATAAAATTTAAAAAAGAAATAAGAGGAAATCCAAATCAACAAAATCAGAGACAAGAGGGAAATATCACAACAGACACCAAAAAATCCAGAACATTGTAAGGGAATACTTTAAAAGTCTATATTCCATTAAATTTGAAAGCCTAAAAGAAATGGATAAATTTCTAGAGTCATGGACACCACCAAAGTTAAACCAAGAAGAGGTCAACAGCTTAAACAGACCCAAAACAAATGAGGAAATTGAAACAGTAATATAAAATCCCCCCCCCAAAAAAAGGACAGGCCCAGATGGCTTCAGGGCAGAATTCTACCAGACATTCACAGAAGATTTACAACCAATACTGCTCAAGCTATTCAAAAATATAGAAACAGAGGGAGAAATCTCAAACTCCTTCTATGAAGTCAGCATCACTCAAATACCAAAACCATGTAAAGATATAAGAAAGAAAACTATACGCCCATACCCTTAATGAACATAGATGCAAAGACACTGAACAAAATAGTAGAACACTGCATTCAGATGTACCTCAAATAGATCACCCACCATGATCAGGTAGGCTTTATTCTAGAGATATAGGAAAGGTTCAATATATGCAAGTTAGTAAATGCCATAAAACATGGACTTGAAGACAAAAAAATCACATGGTCATATCAATAGATGCAGAAAAGGCCTTTGAGAAAATCCAGCATGCATTTATGTTAAAAGTCCTAGAAGGAATTGATCTGGAGGGAACATAACTCGATATCATTAAAGCTATATACAACAAACCCACAGCCAACATCATTCTAAATGGCAAAAAAAAACAAAAAAAAAACAAAACAAAACAAAAAAAAACTGGAAGCATTCCCATTAAAATCAGGAAGCAGATAGGGTTACCCTCTATCTCCACTCCTTTTCAATATAGTGCTTGAAACCCTTGC
Source organism: Rhizomys pruinosus (assembly GCA_009823505.1). Classification (NCBI taxonomy): domain Eukaryota; kingdom Metazoa; phylum Chordata; class Mammalia; order Rodentia; family Spalacidae; genus Rhizomys; species Rhizomys pruinosus. The sequence goes on from VZQC01004351.1 coordinate 191,394, forward strand.
AAGAGCAATAAGACAAGAGGAGGAAATTAAAGGAGTACTAAGTGGAAAAGGTCAAAGTTCCTCTTTTTGCAGATGATATGATATTATATATAAGAGATCCAAAATATTCCACCAGAAAACTAAGAGAAATGATTAATACTTTTAGTAAAGTGATTTTGACTTACTCTGTGTCATAAGGTTCCAGCCTCCCGGTCACCAGCCTCATGGTCCTAGGTATGGCAGTCGTGCCCAGGCATGGCTTGGACTGCTGGTGGCCACAAGGAGGGAAGTGGGAGGGAGGAGAGTGGTCCCTGAGATTGCAGTAAACCTAAACAGATCCAAAGAAAGACCTGGGAATTGCATCAGTGAGCAAAACTTATTTATTGCAGGGGTTTAAACACTTATATACTTTTGTTGGGCTCTTTGACCAAGAGGTGGGTGGGACAGAGGCAAAATCCACATGTGCTCTGCAACAGCTAAGTTTTATGGCAGGAAAGCCCCCAAGAGAAGGTCCTGGATTTTGCCACGTGCCTCCAGAGGACAGGGCAAACATGCCTCAGGAGGGATAAGTCTTGAGAATGCTACTCTTCAAGCTAGATTCCCCTGGAGGTTGGGCTGCAGATGCCTGGTGTCCCATATGACAAGTGAGAGTGGCTCTCATATCCTGCTGGCCTTCTAGGTTATCAGGGAAAGAAGTCAACTCTCTTATACTCAGCCATGATGGATCCATCTGACTCCACAAAATGGTAGGTTACAAAATCAACTTATAAAAATCAGTAGTGTTAGCTGGGCATGGTGGCATGCGCCTTTAATTCTAGCACTTGGGAAGCAGAGGCAGGAAGATCTTTGTGAGTTCAAGGCCAGCCTGGTCTACAGAGCGAGTTCCAGGACAGCCTGGGGCTACAGGGAGACCCTGTCTCGAAAAAAAAAAAAAAAAAAAAAAAAAAAAAAAAAAAAAAAAATCAGTAGTGTTTCTATATACCAATAGGCAATCAGAAAAAAAGCATACACAGAAACTCCTCTATTCGCAATAAACTAAAAAACAAAACAAAACAAAACAAACAAACAAAAAAAACAAATAAACAAAAAAACCAATGTGGGAATAAACCTAGATAAAACCATTCAATATCTCTGCAATAAAAATTTCTATTTTAAATAAAATATTTTTATTTTTATTGATGTTTTGTGTATTTAGTACATCATTCTCACATATTCCCCACCCCACCCCAGTTCATGCATTCTACCATACATGTCTTGCATTTTTTTCCCAGTCTTTTTTAAAGTTCTTCTCTGTAGAGGTTTATTGTTTGGGCAGAAGTTAGCTGCTTCAGTCAGTTCTTTGACCCAGTCCTTTTGTTGTTGTTCCCTCCCATTTGTATTGCTCCAAAATATGCCTACGTGTACATCACGTATATACCAAAATTATGACCTCTGAAAATAAACTGTATGTTAATTCCAAAATATGTTTAGCAGTTCACATTTTTCCCTTTAATTTTAAATTACTCTAAAATATGAATACGTACCCTCCACCCATATACCACAATTGCGAAGTCTGAAAATAAGTGGTAAGTTAATTCTAGTGCCTGTAAAGGGATTCACATTATAACACCACAGCTGTTTTCAGATAAAAAGAAATATAACATTAATGTTGCTCATCTTGCCTTTCAACTAGGGATTTGGTGCTAGCATCCACAAATGAGGGATGCCATTGGTCTTTTGGTTGTCTGGGACTGTGTTACTTCACTTAACATAATCACTTTGAGTTCCATCCATTTACCTGCAAAGTTCATGATGTCATCTTTCTTTACCACTCCATAGAATTCCATTGTATAGATGTACCACATTTTCTCTATCCACTCGTCAGTTGAGGGACCCTTGGGTTGCTTCCAGCTCTTTGCTATTGTGTAGATAGCTGCAATAAACACAGATGCACATGTATCTCTGCTACAGGATGAGTCTTGTGGGTATATACCCAGGAGTGGTATGACTGGGTCAGGTGGTAGGCTCATTTTCACTTTCTTAAGAGTTCTCCACACTGCTTTTCATAGGGGTTGCATGAGTTTGCATTCCCACCAGCAGTGGATGAGTGTTCTCCTTTCCCCACAACCTCTCCAACATTTGGTATCCTTTGTTTTCTAGATCATAGCTAGTCTTACCAGAGTACGATGACATCTTAAGATGGTTTTAATTTGCATTTCCTTAATTATTAGCAATAGTGAACAATTTTTAAGATGTTACTCAGCCATCTTTACTTCTTCATTTGTGAAGTCTCTGTTCATCTCTTTATTCCATCTTTTGAGTGGTTCATCTGTTTTCTTCCTCCTTTGTTTTTTGAGTAGTTTATACACTCTGGATATTAATGCTCTATCAGATGTATCACTGGTGAAGGTTTTCTCCTCCTCTATGGGTTTTCTCTTCACTTCTTTGTTTCTTTCATTGTATACAGAAGCTCTTGAGTTTAATAAGGTCTCATTTGTTAATTGTTGACTTTATTTTTTACACAGCTGCTGTCTGATTTAGAAAGTCTTTACCTATGCCTATGTCTTATAGGTTAAAACCAATGATTTCTTCTATCATTTTCAGAGTTCGGGTTTCACACTGAGGTCTTTGATCCATAGGGAGTTGATTTTTGTACATGGTGATAGATAGGGGTTTAGTTTTATTCTTCTACAAGTGGTGATCCAGTTATGCCATTTCCTTCTGGTGTTGGTAATTTTCTCCCTTTAGGTCATTGCTTTCTTATTTTTTTTTTAATTTTTTAAATTTTATTTATTTTTGTATGTGTATGAATGTACTGTCTGCATGTAGGTCTGTGCACCCATGTCATGCAATGCCGCTGAGGCCAAAAGAGGGCATTGGTTTCCCCTGGAACTGGAGTTAAAGACTGCTCTCAGCTGCCATGTGGGTGCTAGGGATTGAACCCAGATCCTCTGCAAGAGTAGTCGGCCCTCTAAACCGCTAGGCTATCTCTCCAGCCCAGTCATTGCTTTCTTTGAGTATATCTATGATTGTTCTTTTAAGATCTGTGTCCTGGGTTACCTCCAGAGAGATCTCATTGTGGGAGTCCTCTATAAGACTGATAGAGCTTGGTGGGATTTATTTGCTTTTCCAGTGTTATTGATTTTTCTTTGTGCTTTTGGCATGTGGATTTGATTTGCTTTATTTGTAATTTGATGTGAAATTCAAGTGTTTCTTCCTTGTGAGGTAGGCCTGTTCCTTTAGTTTGACTGGGGGGGGGGGTAGGTGATTTGACCCACTCACCAGCAACCTGGCTGTGGCCTCAGTCTCCCTAAATATCCAGGTTCCCAGGGAGGTGTGCAAACTTTTATCTGGTCTTCTGCAGAAGCCCAGGGGCCACTGACTGCTGCCCTAAAGACCTGGGTTCCCAGCCAGGTGGGCCAGCTCTTACTCAGCCTGCAGTGGAACCCAAGGAGAAGCTGACTGCTGCTTCAGTGTCACTGAAGACCCAAGTTCCCAGGGGAGTGGGCCAGCTCTTACCCGGCCTTCAGCAGAAGCCGATGAGCAGCTGACTGCTGCCTCAGTGTCCCTAAAGATCTGGGTTCCCAGCCCTGTGGGCTGGCTCCTATCTGGCCTATGGCAGAAGCAGAGGGGCTGTTGACGGCTCTACAAAGAAAATTTCAAAATGTTAAAGACATAGAGGAAGACAGTAGGTGATGGAAAAATCTACAATGTTCATGGATTAGTAGAATCAATATTATGAAAATGACCATTTTTGTGTGTCTTTTTGAACCAGGGTCTCCATTTAGTTCCAGCTGACCTGGAAATCAAGACCAAACTGGCCTCGAACTCACAGAGATACGCCTCCCTCTGCCTCCTAAGTACCAGGATTAAAGGCCTGAGCCACCATGCCCAGCTCTGTAGAGATAATTCTGCCTCAAGACCCCAACATAGAATCCAACCTATTATTTCCAGCCTGCTGTGCCCGACACAGCAACTCCTACAACTACCTGAGTGAATTCCTTCAAATAAACCCATTACCATATATTTTAGTCATTATATGTCTCTGGAGGACCTGACAGACACACAGTTTTCTGGATGTACCCCACTCTACAATAGAGTCAAATTCCATCAGGGTCCCTTCCCACTGTTAAGTGCTCAATAGCTAATAAACTAATGGATGAGTAGACTACACCCTTCATTAACTACTGTCAGGTCAGCAGATACGTGAAGGCAGGCAAGGGTGATGGGACAGTCATCACTCCTCTAGGAACTAGAGGAGCCCACAGGAAGAGAGGCCACAGAATTTCAATTCCTAAGTAGCCAGAAGCACAGTAAGTCAAGAAAACCAAAGACCTTGAGTTCAAAGTTCAGGAGCTTGAAGCTTTACATCAGTCTTCAAAAAATAAAACAAATCAAAGTCAACTGAATTTTCATCTCAGTCACCTGCCGGGGTATGTTTTGATGCCTTCACTTCAAGTGAAATGAAGCAGTGTATGGTGGCTCACAGGACTCAGAGCCGCTCATCACCTCGGCCTCTACAATGGGTCTTGGTCACAGATGTCAAAGCACCCAGGAACAGATATCTAGAAGGTTGAAGTGTGAAATAGCTTTATTCTGTGGGTCATTCTTTATCTGCCTTCTGTCAGGGAAGGGCACTAGCTGGGCCTGAGCCATAAGCCCTAACTGAAGAGTACAGTCAGATGGCAGCTGGGCCAGCACTGGACTCAGAGCCACACGGAGGTTACACAGAAATACACCCGTTGCTAAGTTATCTTAAACATGGCAGCTAACTCAAGGTTTGGGTACTTTGCCTTTAAAAATAGAACTGCAACTGAACTGCAGAATATCACAGTTTCTGTAGGGTTTAGCTCCTATTCATGTGACCAACTGCATGGGGAAACAGATTACAGGGTTCAGAGTCATCACTTCTTTATGTTTTGCATGGAAAAGGACCCTTCATTTTAGGAAGTGCATAAAATACTAGCCCAAGGATTGATGACATTGCCTTTCTGGTACTTTAAAAAAAATGTTACTCTGTAAAATAGTTAAGCTGCCAAAGAAAAAGTGGATGAACGTGTAAAATGCTAATGGCAAAAACATTTTGGCTACAGCACATATATGGAGAAGTCAGTGGCAACCCCTAAATGCATCAAAACTGCTTTCTGTTCATGACTGAGCAGGGGCCATGTTTAGAGTGCAAACTGTCACTCAACAGAACAAATCAAGTAAGACAGTCATCCCCATAGTGGAGCAAGAAACAGGGATGTGTTTATTTGCAGAAAAACAAGAACGTAAACAACCAAACCTTGTTTCCTTGGACATAATACTAAAGTGCGATTTCTAAAAGGTCATGTTTAAGTCTAGATAGGGCTCCAGCACAGAAGGCTGTTAGTAAGCAGCTGTGAGGTGAGGAACTAACAGAGCTGATGCACCTACTGCACAGTCCACACCAACACAGGCATGTAGTACACACCAGACACACACAGGAACATACTGCACAGAGCAGACAAACACAGCTTTGAATATTCTAGGAATTTACTCCAGGTTACCATACGTATTAGTCACTTTTCTGTTGCTGTGATAAAACCACCATGACCAAGGGAACTTGTAAAAGGAAGAGTTTATTTGAGCTTATGATTGACGGTCCCAGGGAATTAGAGTCCATTGTGGCGGGAAGCATGGCAGCTGGAGCTGGAGTAGAAAGCTGAGGTTCACATCTCTCAATGAGCACAGGAAATCAAGAAAGAGAGACTGGAGACCGCAAGGTTTGTTAAACTCACTAAGCCCGCCCCCAATGACGTACTTCCTCCAGCACGGCCACACCTTCTAAGACCTCCAAGAACAGTGCCACCAACTGGAGACAAAATGTCTGAATACTTAAAGCCTATGGGGGACACTCTTATTCAAAACCACCAGACCATAAACCAAAGCAGATAATTCTTGTGTCAAACTTGTGAACTTATAAATTTAAGTAAAAATAGGTAACTCACACAAAACATACAAGTAACTTAGAGCCACAATGCATGATCTAATGGGTGACCTTAACTGAGCATCAAAGGCTGCTATCTTCCCAGAATTACCGTGTGGTTTGTGACTAGCATGTAGTGGGCAGTGCACTATTTTCAGGACTATTAGGAAAACTCACAACTCTATAGATACTTTTTTTTGTCCTTGTCAAAGGGTCATCAACTCAGATGGTTCCAAAAGGGCATCTTTCAGTCCAGAAAGTCTTCAGGGTCAAGATAGCCAAGGGTGCTCAAAGGACTAGTGAACTTTTTTTTTTTTTTTCAGCAAAACAAAGAATTTATTGGGCTTACTTACAGAGTGGTTCCTTACAGAAGCATGGGTGACCCCCAAACAGCCGCATCACTGAAAAGTTTCATCCCAGCATGGATGATGACTTCTCTGTAGCTTTATAGATGGAAACCCCAAGCACTTTAGTTAACTTCCCTCTATTATCTCTGGATCCCAAGAGACCATGCTCATCATAATTCCATACAGCTGGAAAACAGGCATAGGAAGGAGTGGCCGGAATCTCAGCTTGAGGCTCTAACGACCCTCCCCACCCTCTTCTTCTAAGAGACATATCAAAGAACCCAATCTTGAGGTCTCTTATGAGTAGTCACCAGTGTTATTCTTGGAAGACAGGGTTCTAGGACACTCCCCCAAGGTCTTTCCTGACCACCACTCTCGGGAGTCACAAGGTTCCACATGTGGATGGTTCTAGGTTTCCTACAAAGGTCAGTCCCTTTAAGATATTTCATGTTTGGGGGCTGGAGAGATGGCCTAGTGGTTAAGAGCACCGACTGCTCTTGCAGAGGACCCAGGTTCAATCCCCAGCACCCACATGGCGGCTGAGAACTGTCTTTGACTCCAGTCCCAGGGGAATCCGACTCCCTCTTCTGAAGTCTGCAGCATTGCACGACACGGGTGCACAGACCTACATGCAGACAATACATTCATACACATAAAAAAAAAAAAAAAAGATATTTCGTGTTTGGCTCCAGTATTTGTAGTCAGTGCTTTTGGAATTTGCTTAAGGGGGTATTAGCTGCCTGAACCAGTGTTTAAGTTTATTAAATCAATAGTCAAGTCAATTTACCCCAACTACACTAAGTTTGGGCCTCTGAAGCATACTCTTGCTTAGTCCCACCAAAATCATAGAGAAGTCTGGTTGGTCTAAGGGGCCCAACGCCCTTATCGCGATTGGCTCTGAGCAGAACGCATGACCATGAGAAGGACTAGTGAACTTTAAATAAAGGCAAAGACCAAAGGCATCAATAATTTTATTTTGAATTAGCACAGTTTAGTCAAAGGTATGCAATTAATCAAGTATCAAGATGTTCTGAAATGAAGCCATATATAGTGGCTCATGCCTATGATCCCAGTACTAGGGAGGACAAGGCACAAGGGCCACCATGAGTTCAAGACTAGCTTGTACTACATAAGATCCTATCCCAAACAAACAAGAAAGAAGAAAAAGGAAAGAAAGAAAAAGGAAAGAAAAAAAAGAAAAAAAGAATTTTTGAAATGCATACTAACAAATGAGACTAATACACTGTGTCCTACTCTGATGGCCCCTGATCTGATACAGAAGGTCCTGGAGGATTGAAGGTGCTGCCAGCTATAAAGTGAGCTTCACTCCGTTTCTCTACTCCCTAAAGAAAAGTTTGCACTTTTCATATATGAAACTCAGGCAAATGAATAACTGTTAACTAAAGACAATTAAGGCAACCCCAGGAGGAAGGAGGCTCCTGACATTACAGGAGTTCCTTCAAGAAGTGCTCTCACGGGAGAAGAACTATCTTCCCCATCGTCTTGCTTCCATGGATGATATTTTCATGGGCCTGGGCCACCTTCTCCAGAGGGTACTCAAAACCTATCACAGGGTTCAACCAACCCTTTTCCATTCCTGCTTTGAGGATGGCTGCAAACTGCTGAAATTCTTCCTAAGGGAAAGGAGAAAAAAAAATATTGACATGTACCAGACCATATGATTCAATGTCAGAACACCATAAAGGGTCCCTTACAAATGTGTGGCCTTTGACAAACAGCCAGAACCACCTGTCAGTTCTCTAAAGGGTAAAGTCAATGTCATTTGCCTGGAACAGCGTTTGGATTAGAAGCACTGTCTTGCTCCTTCTCTCCCAAAAGCATCCTAACTGGAGTAACAAGTTTTATTGGCACCCTCACTAACCACAGAGTAACTAACGGCTATATACTTCTCTAGTCCAGTGTGTGACTTTAACATCTATTTTATCTGTTCATGTGCCTGACGAGGCAAACTGCACCAGTGTTTAAGTTACCAAAATCACAATCCTACCTTAGTGGATGAATAGAGAGAAACTCCAATTATACTGGACTCTTTTGCCATGGTATCCCGTGGGTTTACTTCAATAGGACCTCTACAGCCAACAACCTATCATGAAAATAACACATATGCAATGGAAGGGTACTGGGAAATATGTTAAACTGTGAGAGTCAAAGTGATGAAGACTAATACTTACTATCACTCGTCCTCCAAACGACAGAAGCTTCAGATCATTACTAAGATTGATATTAGCCAGCATTTCAATGATTACATCAATCCCCTTGTCACCGACAGATCTCTATGCAGTAAAAAGAATAAGATAAAGCTGAAAAGAAAACTGTAAAATCGCTACTATAGTACCATATTTCACAGAAATGTGTTTCAGGTGACATGTAAATGCTACATTTTTAAGACTACAAGCATACTTTAAAATAGTCTAATTACATAATGACAATGTTGTTCCAAAGAACAAGCCACACTAACTACAGTGATGTGCTAGATAAATTGCTGTAATAAAATAAAACTTGTCTGGAATTTTTGTGTGCTAGATTAAACTTGAGTATAAAATACTTTTTCCTTAGCTGAAAATTTTTTGTCTTTTAAAGGAACTTTTACAGAGAAGTAAACAAATCAAAATTCTCCAAGCTCCAAGGGTCTCCTATTTTTATTAAGAAGAAAGCATTGGGTATACAGTGCTGTGGGATGGTGTGTGTGTGTGTGTGTGTGTGTGTGTCTGTGTGTGTGTGCACACACACATGTGTGTGTGAGAGACTGAGTCTATGTGTATGTATGTGTCTGTATGCATTTGTGTACATATGTGTGTCTATATGCCTGTGTGTGTCTGCATGTGTATCTGTGTATAAGTCTGTGTGTGCGTGTGTGTCTGTGCATGTCTGTGTGCAACAGGAAGAAGATTGAGAAAGTCAAGTTACTACAGCAAAGGTTTCTTCTACTGGCTCTTGATTTTGAAGGTTTCATCCCAGGATCCTTTGCCCTTGCTAACAAGTGTGTCCCGGGGACAGGACATGGTTCACCTCACAAGAGGCTGAGAAGCACAAAGACGGGGGAAGTCAGGGTTCTGCCCCCCTTTAAAGGTACACCCCTTTACAACTAGACTCCCATCAGTGTCCACCTCATAAAGGCTCCACCGTCTCCCAAGGGAACCATGGGCTGGGGACCAAGCCTTTAACACTCTGGGCTTTGGGGAAGTTATCCAACCACAGCGCTGTGGCAGAAGGGAGTACAAAATGTCAAGGTTGTGGAGCACACTGAGCACATGGTAGGGACTGGGGCAGTTTTCAGGAGGCACTCGTTAATTTAGTTTTAGATACTGGAAACCTGGTAAGATACAAGAATCAAACTCACATACACACATACAGACATACACACATATACATACTAGAGACACATGCATGCATACATAGACATATATACACACAAACACAAAGGCACACATACACAGAAAAACACACAGAGGCACACCAATATTCAAATAATTTGAGGATGGGAAAAAAATTTGAAGATGGAGACTGAAAGTGAATGGTCAGGACTTAGGCAGAGACTCTAGAAATCTAAAACACAATGAGGACAGATACAAACAGCCACTACTGGGACTCATTACTGACCCCTTGGAGAAGCACCCAGAAGAGTTATAAGATTAAATGGAAGCAAAACTATAATGTGGCTGGGAGGGTGGAAGGGCAGGCTGGGAGGGTGGAAGGGCAGGCTAGGAGGGTGGAAGGGCAGGCTGGGAGGGTGGAAGGGCAGGCTGGGAGGGTGGAAGGGCAGGCTAGGAGGGTGGAAGGGCAGCCTAGGAGGGTGGAAGGGCAGGCTGGGAGGGTGGAAGGGCAGGCTAGGAGGGTGGAAGGGCAGGCTGGGAGGGTGGAAGGGCAGGCCAGGAGGGTGGAAGGGCAGGCCAGGAGGGTGGAAGGGCAGGCCAGGAGGGTGGAAGGGCAGGCCAGGAGGGTGGAAGTGCAAGGCTAGGAGGATTGAGGGCAGTGGGAGGTGGAAGGGAGCCGGGAGGGTGGAATAGGGCAGGGGTGAGGGTTGAAGGGCAGGGCGGGGAGGGTGGAACGGCAGCCTAGGAGTGTGGAAGGGGCAGGCTGGGAGGTGCTTGGAATGCAGGCTATGGAGTGTGGTAAGGGCAGGCTGGGAGGGTGGAAGCGCAGGCTGGGAGGGTGGAAGCGCAGGCTGGGAGGGTGGAAGCGCAGGCTGGGAGGGTGGAAGCGCAGGCTGGGAGGGTGGAAGCGCAGGCTGGGAGGGTGGAAGCGCAGGCTGGGAGGGTGGAAGGGCAGCCTAGGAGGGTGGAAGGGCAGGCTGGGAGGGTGGAAGGGCAGGCTGGAGGTGGAAGGCAGGCTGGGGAGGGGGAAGGGCAGGCTGGGAGGGTGAAAGGGCAGCCTAGGAGGGTGGAAGGGCAGCCTAGGAGGGTGGAAGGGCAGGCTAGGAGGGTGGAAGGGCAGCCTAGGAGGGTGGAAGGGCAGCCTAGGAGGGTGGAAGGGCAGTCTAGGAGGGTGGAAGGGCAGCCTAGGAGGCGTGGAAAAGTGCAGGTGGGCGGGTGGGTGGGGCAGACTATGGAGGGGGAAGGGTCGCCTAGGAGGGGGAAGTCAGCCTAGGCAGGGTGGAAGGGAAGCTAGGGTGTGGAAGGGCAGCTAGGAGGGTGGGAAGGGCGTGCTGGGAGGGTGCAAGTGCAGGCTAGGAGGGTGGAAAGGGCAGGTGGGAGGGTCGGGAAGGGCAGTCTAGGAGGGTGGAAGGGCAGGCTGGGAGGGTGAAAGGGCAGCCTAGGAGGGTGGAAAGGCAGGCTAGGAGGGTGGAAGGGCAGCCTAGGAGGGGGCAATGGCAGCTCGGGAGGTTTTGCGGGGGGGTGGGGGGGGGGGGGGGGGGTGTGGCGGGGAGGGGGCGGCAGGCTAGGAGTGTATACGGTTTTGTGGAGGCAGGCTGGATGGTGGAGGGCATCCTAGGCGGGTGGAAAGTCGGAGGCTGGTGTAGGGTGGGGACAAGGGCAGGCTGGGGAGGGTGGATAGGGCAGGTGGGGGCGGGTGGTGGAAGAAGGCGAGGTGCTGGGAGGGTGGTAAGGGCTAGGCTGGGAGGGTGGATGAAGGCAGCCTTAGGAGTGTGGAAGTGTGGCATGGCTGGGAGTGGTGGATGGAAGGGCAGCTAGGAGGTGTTGAGGGCAGGCTGGGAGGGTGGATGGGCAGGCTGGGAGGGTGGAAGCGCAGGCTGGGAGGGTGGAAGCGCAGGCTGGGAGGGTGGAAGCGCAGGCTGGGAGGGTGGAAGGGCAGGCTAGGAGGGTGGTAGGGCAGGCTGGGAGGGTGGAAGGGCAGGCTAGGAGGGTGGAAGGGCAGGCTAGGAGGGTGGAAGGGCAGGCTGGGAGGGTGGAAGGGCAGGCTGGGAGGGTGGAAGGGCAGGCTGGGAGGGTGGAAGGGCAGGCTGGGAGGGTGGAAGGGCAGGCTGGGAGGGTGGAAGGGCAGCCTAGGAGGGGGGAAGGGCAGGCTGGGAGGGTGGAAGGGCAGGCTGGGAGGGTGGAAGGGCAGCCTAGGAGGGTGGAAGGGCAGCCTAGGAGGGTGGAAGTAAGAGTAGCCTGGGATGTGGTTGAAAATGCGGCAGGCTGGTGAGTGTGGAAGGGCCAGGTGGGAGGGTTGGAACGGGCAGGCTAACAGGGTGGTAAGCGAGGCTGGGAGGGTGGAGACAGGGCAGCCTAGGAGGGGGAAGGGCCGCCTTTAGCGAGGTGGATAGAAGGGCAGGCTGGGAGGGTCGGAGTGGAAGGGAGGCTGGAGGGTTGCGATGGAAGGGAGGCTAGGAGGGTGAAGGGCAGCCTAGAGGGTGGCAAGTGAGCCCTAGGAGGGTTTGATCGAAGCGCAGCCTTAGGCGGGTGGACAGGGAGGTTGGAGGGTGGAAGGCCGCCTAGGAGGGTGGGAAGGACAGCTAGGAGGTGGAAAGGCAGGATAGGGGGGGGAAGGGCAGGCTGGGAGGGTGGAAGGGCAGCCTAGGAGGGTGGAAGGACAGCCTAGGAGGGTGGAAAGGCAGGCTAGGAGGGTGGAAGGGCAGCCTAGGAGGGTGGAAGGGCAGCCTAGGAGGGTGGAAGAGCAGCCTAGGAGGGTGGAAGGGCAGGCTGGGAGGGTGGAAGGGCAGCCTAGGAGGGTGGAAGGACAGCCTAGGAGGGTGGAAAGGCAGGCTAGGAGGGTGGAAGGGCAGGCCGGGAGGGTGGAAGGGCAGCCTGGAGGTGGGAAGGGCCGGCGGGATGGGTGGTTGGGAGGCTGGGAGGGTGGAAGGGCAGGCTGGGCGGGTGGAAGGGCAGCCTAGGAGGGTGGAAGGGCAGGGCCTAGGAGGTTGGAAGGCAGGCAGTGAGAACCCTGGATCTGCACTCTCAACTTGCCAGCGCGACCACACCTGGGAACAAGAGCAGTCCCCAGATTGAGGAATTCCTTCTATTGGAGTGGTCTTTGGCCCCATGTCTTGTGAGCATTTTCTTGATGTGTTGAGTGAATGATGGAGTCCAAGCCCATCTGTGTGTGTTGGAGATGCCCCCACCCACTGGGCCCCGTAAGGAGTTTGTACTGTAAAGGAAACAGTTATGAAGATGTTCTTTGAGGTGAGTTATTCAACGAGTGTTCACAATTGGATGCAATTTTTATAGAGTAATTCTATTAAAACCAGTAAAACTGCCTTCCTTTAATTTGACTAAAATAGACATAGAAGACACTGTTGAAAACGATTTATTCTCTATTAGAACCAAAGTGAGTGAGATGACTAAATTCTCTTTAACTATGCACTAAGCAAAATATATAATTACAGGAAGCCTGTAATGCGTATCGCCATGCGATTATTCTACACGGTAATATGTGGCAGGGGAGTCCCAAGCTCCCCCCCCCAAAAAAAAGGTAAAGGTTCTTGCCCTGTAAACTGGAAATACCTGCAAGAACGAAAGCCGATAAAGGCCCTGCTGTCAAAGACCTGATTAAGCATGGGAAAGACTGTACGTGAGACCACTTGCAAGATACAGATGGTCTCTGGTAAACAAGAATGGTGTTACCAAGGTACGCCACCAACATAAACCAATAGAAGCTAAAATATAGGTCTCCTTGATGTCAAGCACAAGACTCCCCAAAGTTCAGCAACACTACTACACCTAACACTGCCTGATAAAAATATGTCCACGCTGGTGCACCCTATGTCTGATATATCCCAAAATCTAATTGCTAGTAACGCTCTCTCCTTGAAAGAGGCAAAAACACCTACTTAGGATGTTGCCCATAGCCAACGAAATAGACTTACGATGTAAAAAGATAAAGTCTAGTGGTTGGTGATGTTATAAGCCACATGAAAAGCCTTGTCATCTTTTACAGAAAAAACATAATTCATGGATTAACACACTATCCAAACATCTGTTCTATACCAAAAGACTAACCTACCATAACTGTTAGTGCTGTTTAAATACCTAATAATCTACTTGCTTGTGCTTCATATAGTAGGATCAAAAAGTTATCCTGGACAACTGTCAGCCCATGAAAAGAAACATGCCAGAATTGACCAGAGACCAAGACACAGCTCCAGAGAAGTGCAGACTGTTTTGCTTCTCATCCACCTGTGCCCCTTTTCTAAGCCTAGGGAACAATCTGCGGAAAGGGTGGGTGGTAGAATGATTAAGGGCTGCGATGTGGGGTAATGGTGAAACTACAGCAATATAGTCTGAACACTTATTTGATTGAATTTGATTGAACATACAAGTCCCCCAGCTGTGGATGGTGGACCCTTGGGCTGTGTGGGTTTGGGCGCAACTGCTTTGCAAATGGTTTTACATGAAGGGATGCTTGTACTCATAAATTATTATCTATATTGGTACAATAAATGAAAAAAAAAAAATAAAGAAAAGAAAAAAAAAAAAAAAGAAACCAGGCTGAGCATGGGCCAGGGGAGCAAGCCAGGAAGCAGTGTTCCCCCAATAGTCTCTCTCTCAGTTTCTACCTCCAGACTCGTGCCCTGGGTTCTTCCAGTGATAAACTGATGGGAACACGGAAGGCAAATAAACTCCTTCCTCCCCAAGATGGTTCTGGTCACTGTTTTGTCACAGCAGTAGAAAAGCTAACTCGGGCAATGTCTGAAGACAGGAGAAACTTAAGCAGCGGAGGCAAAAGATCCGAGACCCCAGATGATCGCTAAGCAGCAGCAAGTTCACAGCACCTCTGTGATATTCCTGGGGAGTGGAGCGGTACCAGGAGAGGCCCCGGTGCTTGCTCCTCTGACCACATCGCACGAATGCCCTGCTGCAGCTTATGGCAAGGTGGTGCAATGGTCACGCACATGCATTCTTCCTCAACTGGAAATGTGTGCATGTATGCAAGTGCACCCACGTTGTACAGTGCCCATGTAGAACAGAAGGGAATGTCAGATCCCCTGGAACTGGAGTTACAAATGGTTGTTAGCTGCCACATGGATGCTGGGATTCAAACCTGGGTCTTCTGCAATAACAACCAGTGCTCTTAACCACTGAGCCATCTCTCCAGCTCCAATATTATTTATGTATTAAGTATATTTATTTATTAAGAGGGTAGTTGCTTAAAGCACTTATTTTTAAAATGTAAGTCTCCCAGAAGCAACGCTTAAGTTTTATGAAATTGTAGAAAGTTTTACCTTAATTTTGTCAATGTAATTAACTTCGTTGTGATTAAACACTTCATGGGCTCCATTTTGCAGAGCCAGACTTTGTCCTTCCACAGAACCAGCTGTGCCCAGTACCTTTAATCCATAAGCTCTGGCAATCTGGCATACAGCCACTCCCACCTGAAAAACAAATATATTGGCATTACATATGCTTGTATTCCTGCAAGCACTCCCACATATACAACAAGCTGCAGATCCCTGTAGCATCTAACTTATCCTATCCTTAAGAAACAGCATGCTGGTCAATAAAGGAGAAAAGCAGCTTTGCCTGCCTACTTAGAATATTCCAGGTGACATGCTAAGTACTTCTGATGGATTGGTGAATATATCTTTACAAGGCCTATAAAGTAGGTGCCAACCTGTCTGTATTCTGCAGATGAGAAATTTTAATCTTTGGAATAGAGGAATCTTGCCTAACTCACATACCAACAAGGAAAGGATCAGAGTCAATCAGAACTTAGCACTAACCACTCCATCAGAACCTGTCTATACTTGTTTTGTGCAGGAGGCTTAGGTTCTAAAGATCAAGCTCAATGATGCTCCTGACTATATATCAACCAATTAAATAACACATTCAATACAACAAATTTACAACCTCTACCATTTAAATAAGATGGAGGGGTTCAGGGGCTCATATTTATTGTTTGCCACATGCTAGTCAGACTTACTTTCTAAGGAGAGGGTAAGATCACAAACCTATAAGCAAATGAGTAAACTCAGCTAAGAAAATGGTAAATGCCAAGGGAAGAAATAAAAACAGTTTCTGGGTTAGAAATGGGGAGGAGGGCAACCTAGGCCACCTGAAGAGATCACTCGGAAGAAATAAGGCCTGAAGCAAGGGAGGACAGGACAGGAGAATGGTGGGCAGCCATGGGGTGGGAGAGGGCAGGGACAGCTAACTGGACAGAGTAGGAATGTGCTCGGGGTGTTCAAAAGGCAGAAAGAGGGATGACAAGGCTCAGGGATGGAGCACATGGCACAGTGAAGACGAGGTGGGAGGACACAGGACCCTGGAAAGGTAAGCTCCTGGTGGTGTGAAGAGCCATGGGCATCACTGGAAAGGTAAGCTCCTGGTGGTGTGAACAGCCATGGGCATCACTGGAAAGGTAAGCTCCTGATGGTGTGAAGAGCCACGGGCATCACTGGAAAGGTAAGCTCCTGGTGGTGTGAAGAGCCGCGGGCATCACTGGAAAGGTAAGCTCCTGGTGGTGTGAAGAGCCATGGGCATCACTGGCTAGGTAAGCTCCTGGTGGTGTGAAGAGCCATGGGCATCACTGGCTAGGTAAGCTCCTGATGGTGTGAAGAGCCATGGGCATCACTGGAAAGGTAAGCTCCTGATGGTGTGAAGAGCCATGGGCATCACTGGAGTCCACGTGTTCCATGCCTTTCCCACTAGAAGCCAGAAACTTGTCCTCACTTTGACAATCCCAAACCCCTGTAGATATGACAAATGTCTGGAGAGGAACTGAGGTGGGATGCAAGAATGCCCCACTGATGACCACGTCTTCCACTTGCTGGCATACTTCTTTACTCTTAGGAACAAAAATACTTCCCAATTGTGATTTATCTAAGTATTTTATATTCTACCATTTCTTTTTTTCTTTTGAGAAACTATGTAGCACAGGGTGGTCTGAACTTATGGTGATCCTCCTGCCTCGGCCTCCCAAGTGTTAGGATTTCAGGAAAGAGCCACCATACTTGGCTGTCACCACCCCCCATCTTTTTATATTAAGGATCAAATTCTCACACACAGACCAGAGCTTCTTAAACTTTTTCCACTTTCTGCCCAGGAGAAAATTTTAAAATATTTTATTTACTATTTTTATTTTATGCATATGAGTGTATTGCCTGCATGCATATAAGTGTACCCATGTTGTGCAATGCCTATGGCGGTCAGAAGAAGGTGTTGGATCCCCTGGAATTCTGGAATTGGAGTTATAGACAGTTGTTAGCTGCCATATGCATAATGGGAATTGAACCCAGAACCTCCACAAGAGCAGCCAGTGCTTTAAACTACTGGGCCATCTCTAAAGCACCCCCAAGAAATTTTTATATGATCCTACTCATATAGAGATGTAAAATATATATACAAATCAAATGTTTATTGATATTATATCACATAGATATTTTAAAATATTTTTGTACATACACACATATATACATATATAATTTTACTCTTATTAAAGAGGAAAGAAAATTTCCCTGCTAATGAGATAAACTTGATTGCTTATTATCACACAAATGGAATCTGAGCTGGACTTCAGATAACAGTATATTGGCTTTCCTGTGACTGTCATAAAACACTCTCACCAAACCCAATTTGGGGAAGAAAGAGTTTATTTCAGTTTATTTCATCCTAAACTTCCAAGTAATAATTCACTGAGGCAAGCCAGAACAGGAGCTCAGGGCAGGAAGCTGGAGGCAGGGACTTAAGCACAGACCATGGAGGAATGCTACTTCCTGCCTGCTCCTCTGGTCCATGCTCAACCTGGTTGCTTCCTTCCTTCCTTCCTTCTTTCCTTCCTTCCTTCCTTCCTTCCTTCCTTCCTTCCTTCCTTCCTTCCTTCCTTCCTTCCTCTCTCCCTTTCTTTTCTTTCTTTCCCTCCCTTCCTCCCTTCTTTCCTTCCTTCCTTCCTTTCTCCTCCCTCCCTCCTTTCTTTCTCTCATTCTTTCATTCTTTTTGATACTCTGAGACAGGGTCTCCCTTTAGCCCCAGCTGGCCTGGAACTCACTATGTACACCAGGCTGGCCTTGAACTCACAAATATCCACCTGCCTCCGCCTCCTGAGTGTTGGGATTAAAGGCCTGTGCCACCACGCCCAGCTTCAACCTGGTTTCTTATATAACCCAGGCCCACCTGCTATGGGTTGGTACTGCCCACAGTGGGCTGAGCAATCCTACATTGCTCAAAAATACAGAAAATGCCTCACAGACAGGCCCACAGGCCAGTTCAATAGAGGAAGTTCCTCTGTTGAGGTTCCCTCTCCTCAGGGGTGTCAAGTTGACAACAATGACAGAGAGGACATTTAGCATTATCAATGTTTATCTTTCAGTGTTGACAGATCAATTGAAAACCCACTTTCCATAAGATCTAGTATGAACACGGCAGAAGTATATTTGGGGCCACTGAAAAAGTTGTTGAAAATTCTATACTAATCACAGGCCAAAATCTATTATTTTTTAGTGAAACTCAAGTCAACAACTCAAATAAGCAATACTTAAAATCAAGCATTCTTTGTCTGTATCTCTGAGTGTGTGTGTGGATGTGGCTGCACATGGCTGTGTGTGCACATGCAAAGACACGGAGGTCAACACAGTTGTGTGTGCACATGCAAAGACACAGAGGTCAACATAGCTGTGTGTGCACATGCAAAGACACAGAGGTCAACATAGCTGTGTGTGCACATGCAAAGACACAGAGGTCAACATAGCTGTGTGTGCACATTCAAAGACACAGAGGTCAACATAGCTGTGTGCACATGCAAAGACACAGAGGTCAATATCGGCTATATTTCTGTATCACTCTCCAGTTTCTTAAAATCAGACATTCTAACACAAAATAACCCAAACTTAATACTAGTAGGAAAATACAAAAATCATGTTTCTTTAAGAGCAAAAAATATGGATGTAAAATAAAATATATATGTAAAATAAAAACACTATATTCATAACATACAGTAGTCTCAAATCTGAGCAGAGGTTCCAAGCACATTTGTTAATGTTTCATAGAGCAACAGGCATGCACAGCACAAAGGGTGCATGTTGCGTGTTTAGAACCAAGGCTCCAATGAACACCTTAAATTTCATTATGTGTTTGGTTTGGAATTAGTTCTTGGTCATTATGTTTAGAAACCTTTTACTGCTCCCAAATTTTTGGTGATATATCTCCCCACCTAGTTATGTGAGCCCATATGGGGTTACAGCCCACAGTTTAAGAAGCTAAGAGCTGTTGAGATGCCTGAGCAGTTAAAGGCGCTTTCCACCAAGCCTAAAAACTGGAGTTCCTTCCCCAGAACCCACATAGTAGAAGGAGGGAACCAGATGACCCTGCAAAATGTCCTCGTATTACACATACACACACACACACATACACACACACAAACACACACACACACACACACACACACACACACACGTAAAAAAGAACTCAATAAAAAAGAGACACTATGGTCTAGAAGACCAAAGACCAAAGGGATTGGGCAAGACAGAAAAAATAATTAAAATGAAAAGTGAGAGAAATATATTTAAGGGTAACAATCCTAGACTCCCAGGCTGAAGCAGACTTAAAGACTGTAAAGCTGATGCAACTGCTGGGTCTATGCCAGTCAGGTTTTCAGAAGGATTTCTTTAGTCTTAACCAAAGAAATAAGTACAGAGGACCCCAGTCTGATGCGGGAGACAGCCGGCCGATGCACTGACCCTGTACACGGGGTCAGCACCGTGGACTGGCAACTTTAGTTTTTAATTGAAATGATCCTCCTTATACAACCAAAATATAAACTAAAGATTTAATGGACACACATCGGCTTCTACTCCCCTCTAAGAGCCACTCAGTAGCCTTCTGGAAGGCTCTGGCTAGTCTTTTCTTGCTAAAAATTATGCCTGCAATACTCTTTCAAGAGATCATGCTCCATTATCTGTCAGGTGTTTTCCTCTGACTTATTTTGCTAATCCTGAGACCCTCCCCACCAACATACTAGAACAATGGCTGGGTTCATAAATCCACGCCATTTGAAACCCACCACATAATCCTGCAGGACTGTGAATTAAATGAGGACAGAAAGTACAAACAGAACCAAGGAGAAAGCCAGCATTCTGTCTCCTGGTGATAGGGCTGGGGGGGGGGGGTGAGAGGGGCTTCACACAACAGGCTGCAGCTCATCCCTGCCAGTGAGGATTTAGCAAACTCAGACAGTGCCCAAAACTGTGGATTTTACCTTAAAAAAAAAAAAAAAGCCCTATGAAGTGACTGGGCTTTCTACAAGAGGGTGAAGGGAATAAAGGGAGATTTTCTTTAAACTCTTCTTTCTTTGTTATAGTGAAATCTCTCTTCTACACAGAGAATAAGGTTGGCTCTCAGAAAGCCAGAGCAATTTAAATAAATGAATGTGTTTTCTTGACCTTCGGTTATTTAGGTTAAATTTAACCTCATCCAAAATCAGCCTTTAGTGGCGGTAAACACTGAATTTTTGTTGGAGTTTATCTGTCATATGTTCTCAAGCCGCATAGATACAATCTTGGGCCTTTCCCTCAGGATTGATCTAGTTGAGGCACCCAGGAGCTGGGCGTCAAACAAGGGAGTTCGTCTCTAAAGAGATACAAAGGCCTGATTTTCTCAATCCCTGCCAGCTTTAGAGGTAGTCACATTGCCAAGCCAGCACTCGGGCAGATGTGCTGTGTGTTGCAGTGAGAGATGGCTTTCTACACCGAGAACACACCAGCCTCTGGAAGGTTAGACTAGCTTCTGAAGGTGAGCCTTCTCTCCCCAGGTCCTTCATTTTAAAAATGAGAAATCTTGTCTCCAACATTTCGAAAGCCTCTACATGCAGGATGGAGGTCATGTGGATTTCTTTCTAAATTCCAAATGCACAGCTC
This sequence comes from Rhizomys pruinosus, assembly GCA_009823505.1. Lineage (NCBI taxonomy): Eukaryota > Metazoa > Chordata > Mammalia > Rodentia > Spalacidae > Rhizomys > Rhizomys pruinosus. Next base: position 211,897 of record VZQC01004351.1, read on the forward strand.
TCTCACTCCAAGCTCCTTGCAGACAGACTGGCAGCACCTCGTGAAAAGGTTTCTGACAGCTCTGGGCTTGGTGATTTCGCAGAGAAGGGCTTATGTCCTGAGGTTTGAGTCCTTCCCCCCAGATATTAGCATTTTTAACCCTGCCTGTGGTGCTGAGGACACAGCTGTATACTGCATTCAGTGAATGTCATCAAAGCCCAGCAGGCAGGGCACAGAGGAGACAGGAAGGATGAGGAGTTCGTCCCAGGCTGCACAGTATGGTCCTGGGCAATATCAGAAAAGCTTTAATAAGCCTTATTTTCCTATCTAAGAAGATATGGAATGAATGCTAACCTTGGGCTTAAAATGCCAAACAGCTCTAAGAACAGTAACTTATGCCACTTAAAGGCAAAAGCAAGACCAGTTTATCTTGGTCTATGCTGAACATAGTGGAAATCATACTACATTCATTTTTTGATGAGGTAGCCCGTTGACTTTATTTTTTTTTTTTTCTTTTTTTTTTTTTTCCTTTTTCCCGTTGACTTTATTAACCAAGAAATGTTACACTAATGGCAAAGAATCCCTTCAGAAGACTGAGTCTGAAAAGTTTCACAGCATGACAGGGGAAGAAAAACCACTCATGACAGTAAGTTTGTCTTTTAAAAATGAAGTCAGCCTGCAGAAGATCAAACCAATCAACATTCCAGTGTGGATGGGGGTCTCAGAAAGTCCCAGCTGAGGAGATGCTGGCAGTTAATGGTGGTGGGGGAGGGAGAATTGATTTTTCTCTTCAGAGATATGGCTCCTGGTAGCCCGACCATACTAGTAAGGACGGCCACACACTCATTTGCATAGCACTAATTTTTGACTCAGTGGATTATTTAAAAAAAAAAAATAGAAGGGGAAATGAAGTTGGAAGGGTGACTCAGGGAGGGAAGGTGATTAAACACATAGAATGCATATCTGAAGTTCTCAAAAACTAAATAAATTTTTTAAAACTTAAAGAGATATAATGTGAAAGCCATAGCCCTATACTCATTTAAACAGAACTTAAAAAGACACACTTACTGCTCCACTCGCCCCGTGAACTAGAATGCGTTCTCCAGCTTTCACACGGGCACTGCAAAGGAAAGAAGAAACAGTCACCTTCTCCTTCCAGCCAACTGGGAGCTGGTCTTCCTCCTATTTTTAAGGAATTTCTGCCCTTATTCCCACCAACATCCAAAGAGAAGTGTAGCTGATATCCAGCCAACACATCCTCCACTTCCTGCAGACTCAAAGGATGGTCCAAGAACCACACATAAAGGCATTCCGTCAGGTGTTGCTGGGAGGCTGTGGTGAGGTCAGGATCACATGGCAGCACTGTGGGTGCAGCCCTTGTGTGTATGTTAGTGCAACTGCTGATGCTGACCCAGAGGTCAGCTCACACATCATCACAGAACGTGTCCTCTAGCAGGTTTGCTGTAGCTCAGTTGCTATTCTGTAGTCCAACCCAGAAAAGTGCATCGGCTGGACTATTTTCGGTCATGGCTAAGAAAATATCTCGCCTCTCATGCCACTGAAGGTCAACGACCACCACCAGCTCTGAGCGCCCCATGCCAGCCCTAAAGTTTTTACCCATGGCTCACATTACTATGTTCTCTATGCACTCAATGCTGGGAACAGATGGCAAGACAATATGGGAATGCTCATTATTCCAGACAGACGGGTGCTAAGGGTACTGATGCCACAGCCAGAACACGCTCTGTGATCTGGATCATCCCTGAGGGATAGGGCAGTCACCCTCAGAGACCCCTGATAACTCTGGAATAAGAACACAGTACCCCAGAGTCCCTGCTCACATCCACGTTGTCAGCAGCTGGCAAATGGCAGTCATGGGCAATCAACAAAGGCTTCTTCTCCTCACTTCAGCCTACAGACAGGGGACCAAGGACAGGAAGACTGAGAGTGTGGATGATAAACTGAGATATAGCACCAAAGCCCTGATACCTTAAAGGCATAAACGTAAGGGTCAGGGTTACTAAAAATACACCCCAAGAGATTTCTGGGCGTAGAAGGCTGCGCTGTGCGGCACACTTATTTTGCGAGGTCCTAGGGGCCAGGAAGGTTGTATTCCAGATGGTGCTATGCTGTGTCTGTTTTCTTGAGAGCTCCATTTGCTGTGTGCAGGATTCCACACTTGTCACAAGATGGTTCTGATGGAGACCAGGGCTTCCAAATTACGGTTTGAAATGATCTAAGGCTCCACCTTCTCCGGGACCCTGAACCTCACCCTGCAGCTCATCCCTCGGGCTGCTCTAGATCTCTCTGTGCACCTCACCGCACACTTCCCACAGCACACAAACACTACTACACTCAGGTCTCCCTCACAGGACTGTGAGCATTTTGAGGACGACTCCTGCTCTGCTCTCTGTCCCCCGTGACTGGCAAGATCCCCTCAAGCCAGCACAGCTCCCCCTTCCATGTATAATGGCAAATGGCAAGTAGGCAAAATTGACAGGTGGCTACACAGACGAATGGCAGCAAGGAGAGCAGGAGGTGGCACTATCTCATCAGGGGCCGGCCTCACCTGTGGAACAGAGCTCGGCAGGCAGTGAAATACGGGATGCCAAGAGCAGCACCCTGCTTGAAGGTCAGTGACTCTGGAAGGGCATAGACAGTGTGATCTGTTGCGAGAGCAAACTCAGCATAGCCGCCTGAGATGGTGTTGGAGCTGAAGACTCGGTCACCTTTCTGGAAAAAGAGATCAAAGAACACATGCTGCTGAGATTCTCAGGTTGTGGCAGGACAGACGCAATCTTTTAAGATGGAGTCTTTACAGAAAGAAATAAGTATCTGTGTAGAGCTGTCACCAAATGAGGGTCTCAAGGAAACAACCACAACACCGAATATGTTTATATATGTTTTACTAAAGGGGAACTAATGAAAGGAAGAAGAACTGGGGGAAATAGGAGGAACAGAAGAATGACGGCGTGGAGGGCATCTTGAGGCTGCAGCTGGTCCCTCACTGCTATTTAGAGTTGACTGGCTAGACACTGCACTTAACTTGGTCATAAGCATTGTTCTATGGTGACCATCACAATGGCCTAGAAGGTGGACATGTTATCATCTCCCTGTACACTGGCTCCACAGGTGAGCACACTGAAGGACATGTAAATTAAACACATTAGTTAAACAGTCCAGGAAAACTGCTTTCTGTGCACACAAAACATTAGGGAGATGAAAGAATTAAAATGTCATATTTCTCCCACTCAAACACCTGCTCTAAGGCCTTCCTATGGAGTCCCCATGCCACGGCCCGCCGTTTTCCATACATACTCCCCAAACTGGAAAAGCACGTGGTGTCCTTTGAATGAGATGATCCCCCACAGGCTCCAAGCATTTGAACCCTTGGTTCCCAGCTGGTGGCACAGATTGGGAGCTCATGGAATGTTCAGGCGCAGCCTTGCTGCAGGAAGCATGTTCCTGAGAGTGGGCTTTCAGGGTTCACAGCCTCACCCCATTTCTGGTTTGACCCTCTGCTTCCTGTGATTGACGATGTAAGCGTACAGCTTCCTGTGCCAGCTGCCTGCTGCCATGCCTCCCTTGCCACGAGGGACCGAACCCTCTGGAACCCTGAGCCAAAGAAACTCTTCCTTCCCCGCGTGGCCTTGGTCATGGTGTTTTATCACAACAGAAAAGTAATTAATACAACACACCAGCACCACAGCAGGAAGAGACAGAGCAGACAGACCTCTGTGTCCTGCCTCAGCAGGAAGCAGCCCACGGTCCAAGGCACCCTGCCTGGCCCCAGCCACGGAAAAGCATACACACAGCAGCACTGGTCCAATGCTCTCCCATGATTAGGGACATGCCTGGCCCCTCTGAGCACTTAGCCTATATTGTCTTTTTTAGACAAAAAAAGAAAAAGTACACAGTCCTTGGAATAGGCAAAAAAAAAACTTCAAAGCCATCATTGCTGAGTATAAACAGGTTGCAAAATCGGCAAAGAAATATGAAAAACTAACAGCATCATGTCACAGAACAGAGATGAAAAGTGTCAGAGAGCCAAAGACAAGCATCACCACTACACAGTGTTGCCTGTGACTGGGCAAAGATGGCTGAGTGAGGATGAATCCTCATTTTACAGCTTGAAAACAGGACAAGTTGCTTTCAATGTAATTCAAACATTAACTACAAACCCACCAGAAGGAAAGCAATATTTCGAGTTCTGTGAGGGATATTAATAGCAAGGCATTATCCCAAACTTTAAACATGCTAGTCCTGAATACTTTTGCACACAGGTGTCTTCCCTGGATATGAACCTGGGAGAGGGTGTCAGCACCAGATTCTGAGCTGACCACCTGCCAGATACAGACTCTCCACTCCCCATGGATCTGACTTCGTCCAGAGGTACTGTTTTCCCTTACTTGGTCCCCCCTACCATTGATCTGCCAGCATGGTTCTCATTCTTCTCTCTCTCTCTCTCTCTCTCTCCGGGTCTCTCATGGACTCCAACGTCCTACTCTCAAAAGTTGTTCCAGAATGCTGGGTGACCTCACAGCCTTTGGGCTTTTCTCCCCGCTTCAGTTCATGGGACAGCACCCTAAAGTGTGAAGCACTCATTTGGGAGCACTTACCAGGCAAGGACGGCTCCTGGAAGGTCACCCCCACTACCTGCAGCTGTCAGCCTCTGCTTCCTCCATTACTCCTCCTCATCTTTTACCTTCTCTCCCTCCTGTCTCCTCCCAGGATTCCTGGTCTTGACCTCCTGAGACCTGCTGTCTCATCTCCCTTTTCTATGTCCTTATCCTCATTCTTTTTCTCTCTTCTTTCTTTTTCTCTTCAACTGTGAGTTCCTCCCAATCCAAGCCTTTCTTGCTGACCCCCTTGAAATGCCTTCTCTGCTCCCTACAACCTCTAGGACTCTGGGAAGCTCTTAGAACCAAGCACCTAACTTAATTGGGTTCTGTTCTAAAAATAAAAAGTGTTGCTGCAGACATTTAATCTGTGGATCTGTGGGACTTGTATCCTTGTGGGAGATGGGCTTATTTTATCATGGAGCCAAGCTCAATGAGAGGTATCCCTGTGGTTTTTTTTTTTTTTTTTTTTTGGTTTTTTCGAGACAGGGCTTCCCTCTAGTCCCCCCTGTCCTGGAACTAGGCTCTGGAGAACAGGCGTGGGCCCCTTTGACTCACAAAGATTCCTCCCTTCCTCTGCTCCCGAGTGCTAGGATTAAAGGCGTGCACCACCATGCCCAGCTGGCATCCCTGTGTTTTGACTGCTATCTTGGCTAGTCACCTCACCAAAAGGAAGACAACCATGTGATCTGGCATCCATCTTGGTTGATGACATCATAGCCACATGGCTTGGTGGCCATCTTGGACAGTAACATTTTCAAAATGGTGGTGACCTGTGTGATTTTGCCACCATCTTGATGCAATCACATGGCATAATTCAAAATGAAAACACCCAGGAAATTACCAGTACTACTGAGGAAATTACCAGTACTAGTGAGGAAATTACCAGTACTAGTGAACTTAAGGGGATCATGATAACCTGGGAATTCCCTGGATTACAAGCATTTAATTCTATGTTCTAATTCTCTTGCAATTTGTTTTTTGTTTCAGTTTTTATCTTGGATTCTTGATGGGATTATAGAAAAACAAGATAGTCCAACAAAGTATCTACTACCTCGTAACAAGTTCAATGCATTTTTATGTCAGATTAAGAAAGTAATGCCAAGTCTCCATTATGGGAGTTCAAAAATTTTATCATTGTTGGGCTGGATGGCCTAGCGGTTAAGAGTGCCGACTGCTCTTGCAGAGGACCCGGGTTCGATCCCCAGCACCCACGTGGCGGCTGAGAACCATCTGTAACTCCAGTTCCAGAGGAATCCGACACCCTCTTCTAACCTCCGCAGCACCGTACAACACGGGTGCACAAACCTGCATGCAGAGAGTACATTCATACACATATGAAAATAAATTAAAAAAAAAATTAAAAAAAATTATTATTGTTTTGACCTGTTTCTAAATGGGACCAGACAGGATCTCCCTGTAGCCCCAGCTGTCCTGGAACTCACTCTGTAGACCAGGCTGGCCTTGAACTCACAAAGATCCGCCTGCCTCTGCCTCCCAAGTGCTAGGATTAAAGGCATGCACCACCATGCCCAGCGACATTTACCTATTTTTTAAGGGATTATTTTATATGGTATATTGACTGACTTCTAAAAGGGACTATTTTTGAATTCTTACATTGTTTTACATAATATTTATAGCAAGTCCCAGCCCCTCCACTTCATTGTTTTCTTCTCTAGCCTTTAAAATTTAATTCTTCTCTCTTACTGTCATTTCACTCAGCTGCTTACTCATCTTTAAAGAAATGTTTTTAAGTTTTTCTACTCACTAAAAATTTATTTTCAGGTTTTGTCTCCTGAGGAATCTCGATTCATCACTTGTCAGATTCCGGCCTGCCAAATCGCCTCCCTTTCACCCCTGGCATCATGTCAAGTCCCATAAACTTATTATAACCTCAAATCTAAGTTTTTCCTCTCCATCTACCGCCTATTATCACTTGAAACCAAAACCTTTTTAACTATGTTTTTTAAAACCCTATGAAAGTCCTCGGTGCACACCAGTAACCTTGTCTTTCCAAAGCACTGCCTTTTTCATAATGTCAGCTGTTCCCACTTACAAAAGGTCATAATCAAATTTATTAAATCATTATGTGTGACCATCACTTTATTATGTCTTTTAAAACTCCTTGCAATGTCATGTTTTTGTATGTTTCCCATGTGTTAAGATCTAATGTACTTCCATGCAGAGAGATCTCACATAATATTGTCTTTGTATGCTACTTGTCTCAAAACAATTTTAAGCTGTAGGTGAGTTTTTGTTCATTTTTTTTTTTTTGTGCACAAGTATTATTAGTTTAAATTTTACTCTGGCATACCTAATAAAAATATAAATATTTTAATGGTGCATTCAAAGGCCTTATAAACCCAGGTACCGTAAACATCTTTAAATATCTATTACTCTACAAAACTTCTAAATACTACTTGTTTATATAAAACAGCATACATATATATACTCAGTTAACTAGAAGTCCTAGGCAATAAAAATTTATTCTAATTTTTTAATCTCACCACAACTTAAGACTTTTTGCTTAAGGGTAGGCTCTGGTACATTCCTGAACCTGGTGGCCTAGGGCAGCTAAACTTTTAACAGTCTTTTAAACCAGCCAGGTGTGGTGGCCCACATCTTTAATACCAGCCCTTGGGAGGCAGAGGCAGGCAGGTCTCTGGGAGCCCAAGGCCAGTCAACAATTAAAGCCAGGAATTTTGGTCTGGTTTGGGTGGAGGTGTTTGGAGCTTGGGGATTCCCAAGCATGGTGGCTATGGCTGGAGACCCATTTGGAGTCTGACAGTTGGGTCATTTGTGGTGCCACATGCCTTTTCCTGGGATGCTTTACGGCAACTGATCTCTGAAATGGCCTGGGACAGCTAGGTCTCTTGCCTTTAGGAGGTGGGGGAGGGCAGCCTGGGGCTGCTGTTGGATTTTGTGTTTCTATGCTGGACAACAATGTGATTTCCCCCTCAATTCCTCATAGGAAGCAAAAGGACCTCCTTGGGCCTGTGCCAGGCTGGCCTAGCAGTCTGTCCCCTTTGACCCTGTTTGCTGCATGCTTATGTTTTAATCTCTCATAAGTTCCTAGGTTTCTATGTGCTACTATGGGAGAGAATCAACTGTAGACAACTGTGGGTGAATCAAACTCATGAAAACTAATACTTTACTTCATGCTTTTGGTATCATCAATCTTTATATGGTCTTTAACAATGGGCTGATCTTTATACTGTGTTATTAGGATGGTAAAAGAGAAATGTATTTAAGCTAAAGTTTCAAGTCTCTTTTTTTTTGGTCTTTTCGAGACAGGGTCTCCCTGTAGCCCCAGCTGTCCTGGAACTCACTCTGTAGACCAGGCTGGCCTTGAACTCACAGAGATCCACCTGCCTCTGCCTCCCAAGTGCTAGGATTAAAGGCATGCCCCACCACGCCCAGCTGTCAGGTCTCTTATTTGCAATATTCCACAGTCATGCCTCTAGGTTTCCTGAATGAAGTATTAGGAAGCTTTGACATCAGACTCTGTCTTTGCCTTACATTGGAATATTAAATGGCTACTGAAAGATGTTCTTTATGTTTTTCTGCATTATACAAGTGATATTTTTGATAGTTCTTTTGACCTAACAAGATAATCTGGCTCAAGACAAGCTAGGTTTTACCTCCTTGAACCAGGGGTATGCAGTCCAGAAGGAGACAGTTTGTATGGGCTTGGTAATCCTTATCAGCTTATTTCCTGTCATTAGGTATGGGATACAACTCCTGCCTTTCTGGGAGAACTATAAATTGGGACATGGGGGTCTGGGAAAGAAAAGAGACTGCTTCTGTTTGTAGTAAACCATCTACATTTATGATAGGCCCGAAATTGTTTTAAATATCTTTCATGGGTTATTCCTACTTAACCTATGATGTTAAATCTCTCTTTCAGTCAATGTTTATACAAGGCTGCTTAGGTTTTTGTTTAAGCTTTATCTAATATTATACAGTAATTAAAAGTATAAGGCTGTTGTAACTTAACCTTCCTGGATGGTTAATGACCATACTTAATGTCCATACAAATTTGGCCAAAGGGATTTAAGGGACAATTTGGTTTCTTGCCCTCTGAGGTCAACTAAGTGCCAGGAGACTATGGGGCATTTCTTGAAATGTCCTGTAACTGTGAGTCACCTGTCTTCTTGTTCAGAGAGGTCACAGAGGCACAGAGGGACTCAAACCAGTGTCTAGTCTATAAAGAGGAAGGATAAAACAGAGGAAAGCTTCCTTATGCTTCAAAGGGAAGCTTGGTTAAGCAAGACCTTACTTTGTCCTCACAAAGATGGAACTAGTAAAAGGAAAGCCAAAAGGAGCCAGGGGCTCCCCCTAAAAAACCTGAGTGACCCCTGAGGACCAGATCCTCAAATGACCTTGAGGAAACAAAACTTGGTTAATCTGGGCCAACTGTATAGACTTAAACACCCAAAAGGAAAGTATAACCAGAAATTAAAACCTTAGTAAAATCGACCCCCCAAAGTAGTCAGTTTCTTGGCCAGAAGCCAAAATGTTCTTGAGTCTCTTAGCAGCCTGGCCTGTGTCAAGGGCTGAGAATGCCAAAAACTGTGTCATCCCCCCAACTTCAGGGTTGGGAATTCTGAACCACATAAACCCCATAGCTGTATCCCCTAATTGGACCTCTAGCAACCTTGGGCCTAATACTAGTAACAGTTCCCTGACTTATCCATCCGGTGCTTATAAAACCAAATCCAGCAACTCACCCATAAAAGTTTTAATCAATTTTTACTTATTCTCCCTTCAGACAAATATGAGCACCTCCCTACTGAAGATGGTGACACACAGGTGTAAAGCATCTCACTGTCTTGTGTCATTAAGACACTCTTCATTGCCCCCCATCAGCAGGAAGCAGCTACAAGGAGCTTTTTGTGTCATAGGGATGAAGGAAAATTTCATTCCTCTGCAGGATGAGTAAACCATGACCATAATGAGCCACAAAGTCACCGCACAGTTTTGAAGTTGAGAAATAGATCAAAGTTGGCAAAAGGGCTATGCCCTGAGCTGCCAAGAGACATGTCCAGCAAAGTGCTACCCTTATAGCCTATTCATGCCCCACATCTTCCCTAGTGATTTCCTGACCTGCCCCCATCCCTATGACACACAGGTGGAATGTAAGATCACAGTCAACTTGGACCTGAAAACCCCAAGAAGTAGTAACCCTTGACCGCCATCCTACACTCTGGGAAAAGGTTACTGTAACCTTGGCCAGCTGCAAGAGAGAAACACCCTGCTTTTCTCATGCTGTTTGTCCTATTACCCACCACAAAGTGCCCACACCCTATTGCCTACTTCCCACATACACCCTATTGCCTTCCCTCCTAAAAAGACAGCCAAGCAACCATATTATTGCTGCCTGTCATGCTCCTGAGTCAGATGCCAGACCACCATGCCCTAAAATAAAACCCAAGTTATCTTTATTAGAGTCCTCAATACACACCAGGTTCTCCCCTTGATATGAACCTATAAATCACATAGTAGTATATCATATAGATAGTGGAACCCAAGAAAGTTGAGACCATCACAGAAGAGACTGAATACCAAAAGCAGAGGTTCAGACAGGGAATGAGCACTTGAGGCAGCAAGACCGGAGTGGCAGTGGAAGCAGAGGTCCCAAAAGGGAGACCAGGTCATGGACACTGGAGAAGTTATTTTGTTTTTTAAAGAAAAAGTTAAGCCACTGACAGTGTCAAATGCCAAGAAGAAGTCAAAAAAGATAATTACATAAAAGGGCCCATTAACTCCAGCAATACAAAGGCCATTAGAGACATTAGCAAGCATGTTCCAGTGGAGAGATGGGAGTGGAAGCCAGATTGCCAGAGGCTGAGAAGTGAAAGGGGGCATTAATTTCCTGTATCCAGCTCTGGTCAGCTTTTCCATTAAGCCCAGGTTTTTTTTTTTGCCAAAGTTGAGCAGGTCAAGAAATTACTAGGGAAGATGTGGGGTGTGAATAGGCTATGAGGGGAGCACTTCGTGTCTCTTGACAGGACGTGTCTCTTGGCAGCTCTGGGCACACAGCCCTTTTGCCAACTTTGATCTACTTCTCAACTACAAAACTGCACAGCGACTGCGGGTTGTCATGGTCATGGTTTACTCATCCTGCAGAGGAATGAAGTTTTCCTTTGTTTAGTGAAAGTAAATTTATTTATTTATTTATTTATTTATTTATTTATTTATGCATATGAGTGTACTGTCTGCATGTAGGTTTGTGCACCCGTGTCGTGCAGTGCCCCAGAGGTCAGAAGAGGGTGTCGGTTTCCCCTGGAACTGGAGTTCTCCTGGAATCGGAGTTACAGACGGTTCTCAGCCGCCATGTGGGTGCTGGGGATCGAACCCGGGTCCTCTGCAAGAGCAGTCGGTGCTCTTAATCGCTAGGCCATCTCTCCAGCCCCATGAAAGTAAATTTATAAAGGAAATTATCTCTGTGTGTGACAAGAGTCAGGACATTTGCCTTTTTCCTATTTGCTTTCCTTACTCACACGTTTTTATTAAGTTAAAAGGATCACAGTTCAATGCCAAATCAAGGAGATGGAAACTACCCAGCATGCATTTCCAACACTGTGAATAAGCAAGGCCTAGGGTAAGTCCTTTCTTGTTTGACTGTGGAATCCCCAAGTCCCCAAGTGGCATAATTTGACAATGGGGGTCATTGAAATCCTAAGGCCTAGACACATTACACTATGATAAAATAGCATAAGAAAACTAACAATCTAATGAATCAAAATAAAAATAATTAAAGATGAATACCTTGAAAGCAGATACACTGTCTCCAACAGATTCTATGATCCCAGCCACGTCAGTGCCAGGGATGTAGGGTAAGAGAGGTTTTCGAGAATGGGTGCCAGAGCGAATGTATGTCTCCACTGGGTTGACACCACAGGCACGGACTTTGATTAGAACCTGCAATGACAGTGTAATTTAGTTCACAGAGAGCACTGAGCCATTGCTTTAGGAATACACATGCTGTGACAATAGATAATGGGAACTATAAAAACAGAGAAAATAGAGCAACATAGAACAAGCCTCTGCCACCTATAAACCTATGTTCTAAATCCACAAACCACTATGTAAATTAAAAGTAAAACGAGACTGGCTTATGTGCTATATTTAAACATTTTGGGCAAACAATAAAGGAGATATTTAAGTGTGCCTGAGATCTCTTATTTCCCATCATCTCTCCTTCTTCTTGGTAGATAGGAAGAGCATGACTTCCTGATCACCTTTGAGTTTGAACCAATGTGATATGAATAAAAGCAACGAGAGCCATGAGAGATGCTTGGTGGTTAAGTGCACTGGCTGCTCCTGCAGAGCGGTCGGGTTCAGTTCCCAGCACTGAAACAAGCAGCTAACAGCCATCCTAAATTCCAGGTCCAGGGGATCCAACACCCTTTTCTGACCTCCACATGCACTGCATGCATGAATACACTTACAAAGATGCAGGCAAAACATTCATATACGTAAAATAGGAATGAATAAATTATATTTAAGCCGTGAGAGTCCCTTGAAGGCCTGGCCCAATACAACCTTCTGGGCATCCCATAGTGTTGCTGCCTTCTCATGCAGAACCCCATGTTAAAGGTGGCAAAGCCTGTAGTCAAAGAAGCCTGGGTCCTGACCTTGCAGTTGGAGGAGAGCTACCCACCAGCACTGCAGAATTTGGGAAGTATTTCTTTTGTTAAGTCACCGAGATGTTGAGATCATACCTATCAAAGTAGCAGAGATTGGGGTTGGGGTGTAGACCATTAGCAGAGTACTTACCTAGTAAGCTCAAGTCCCTGAGTTCAAGCCCCAGCACTGAAGAGAGGCTGAGTCTACTTTAAACAGAGTATCTCTGCTATGAGTAAAGGAGGCCTCACAGAAGAGGTAGGTAGTGTGTGAGTTAAAGCTTTAAATTGGAAAAAAATGTATGAAATGCACAAAGCATCAATAAAAATTAAATTAAAAAAAAATGAGTAGAGATGGTAGAGCACACCTTTAATCCCAGCACTTGGGAGGCAGAGGCAGTTTAAGGCCAGCCTGGTCTACAGAGTGAGTGTCAGGCCAGCTGGGGCTACAGGGAGACCCCATCTCAAAAACACCAAAGGGGCTGGGGGGAAATGAGTAGAGATGCTGTGGAAATGGCAAAAAAATTTCAGGTAAACAGAATGTATATGCAAAGATAGAATGAGAATCTCTTGGGAAAGCTGGATGAACATTGATGTTACAGCACAGTCTACTGTAAGGGTGATAAGAAACAAGTCTGTAAAGATAAGATATGGCTAAATTATATTTTAAAGTCTCTTATAAGGCTTTCTAAGGAAATTAGATTTAAGAAATGAGAGATACCTTAATAAAAATTACAAATGAGTCAAAAGGATATTGATAAAAATCACTACAGACAACTGGATTCTACAGTTAAATTCTCTTAAATCACATGTGAAAAGCATAAATTCAGAAGGGCAATCATTTTTCCCACCATGTGAAAAATTAAATAATGGATATTTGCAGTAGGAAAACTTCCTCAGAACTACTTACAACACTATTAAAATCCAGGCATTGCCTTACATAGTTGATTTCCAACTTCAGGAACTTTTTGGTAGCCAGAGGTTGATCCTTTTCAAATGTCTACTTCATTATCATCTCTGTTAATTTTGAGAGGGTGCATAGATAAACAATATAAACTCTGTCCTAGTTCAGTGACTTAATATAAATGACTGTGAGTCTGCTTTGTGTAATCATTGCCTGGGTTAAATAATTATTTCCACCTGATGGTCTTTTGGAACTGGTACTGCAACATCGGACTGGAGTTTCAGTACTTCTGGTCCACCAAATTCATATACCCGAACAGCCCTCATCAACTTCTTTCCACTTGCCATGGTAATAATCTAGAGGCTAAGAAAAAAATTAATATATTATTATACTGTATCTAGGTTATTACTCTGTTTTGTTCTCCCCTTAGAGGGGACAGATCAAACAGTTTTTCAAACAACTTAAATCATGAGCTTACCACTGATCTCATTTCATGTTTAAGGACTTTTCATCTTACAAATCCCTTAGCTACAAAGCAAACAGTCCACACTACTTCCTGTGGGGACTCAGTGCCTGAAACAAGGGAATCAAACAAGCAAACAAAATCATCTGGGCGGACATAGCATGATAGTGTATCTTAGATTTCCTTTTGTGTAAGCCTGGGTTGCAGCAACTTGGAAATTTTCAAAACTAATATTTGACTTAGAGACCTTTTATCAGATTATGAAATGTTACAAATATAAGGAATATAAGGAATAAACACATTTATATCTAACTTTAATAAGTCTTAGCCTTTTAATAACCTGAAACTTTGGAGGTATAATTGAAGCCTGGATGGTCCTCCACAAACCTTCTCTGGATAGACCTTGGAAGACATGATTATTATTATAAATTCAATGCTAGGAATCCCTCAGCACATTCATAGCACAACTATACACATATGCATTAGGAAGTCAGCCTATTATTGTTTTGCCTGTTTACTAACTTTATTTACATTGAATTATATTTAATTTTTCAATTTCCTTTTCTTTGCAGCATTAAGTTTTGAGATTTATCAGTGCTGAAACATTACAGACTTTTTGTAGCTTTAAAAACATCACTAAACAGGATGGAGAGATGGCTCAGTGGTTAACAGCACTGGCTGCTCTAGCAGAGGACCGGGGTTCAGTTGGTGGCTAACAACTACTGTCAGTAACTCCAGTTCCAGGCAATCTGACACCCTCTTCTGACCCCCTTGGGCATTGCACAACATGGGTTCACTTACATGCATACACTCATACACAAACAATAAAAATAATATTTTAGGTTATTTATTTGTGTGTGGATATGTGAGAGGATGTGAGAGCAGGCCTGCAGCATGTGTGGAGGTCAGAGGTCAAATTCTGGGGTCCACGATGTGAGTCCTGGGGATCAAACTCAGGCCATCAATGGCTTGATGGTAAGCACCTGTACCCACTGAGCCACTTCACAGGCCCTCAGTTTTGATCATGTTAACTAAAGAACACTAAAAACCTGAAAAAGAGTGTAGCGGTTTATAAGTCACAAGGATTCAGTTAACCTTTTGTCTTACCACTGTTAATATTTTTTAAAAAATCCATTAAAAATAAACTCTAAAAGCAAAGCAAGAGAATTAGCATATGAAGTTATGTAACTGGCTACTCTATTCCTCTAGAGATGTAAGCAATAGATTTCAGCCTTTGTTTTCATAATTTTCACTGTGGGTTATAATCTCTTTAAATAAAATATTGTAGATTCTACTACTACCTAGAATATTTTTGTTAACTTGTAGAATGATCATATTCCCCAAATATAAGTGTTTTGAATATCAGAGGTACAAAATTTAGGACCTGTCAAGTACAAATTTAGGTGTTTATATCCAGGCTAGAAAAATCAGTCAAGCACAGCCTTAATACCAAGGCATTAGTTATTATTCACTCAAAATGAACTTTTCTCAATATTCAATGTGAGTGTTATCAGAACTCTTGTCTGGAGAGATGTAAACACCTCTCCCCTCCTTACAGTGCTTCAACAACACACTGAAGTAGAATTCTACTAAAGTCCAACTTAGGGATCCAGTGAATTTATTGAACTTACAGAGCAAGGTGAGAGGTTGCTTACAGCAGTACCACAAGAAAGTCCCACCCAGCATGGATGAGGACCTCCCCATAGCTGCATGGATGGACTGGCCCCTCCGATAACCTTCAGTCCTCTGTACACTCCAGACCTCCAGAGACGATAATGCCACTGCAAGTGGAATTACATACAGCTAACTGGGAGGGGCAGCAGGGGTGGCTGGAATCTCGAGCAAGGGTCTACTGACACCCACCCCCCCTTCCACAGGGGGACATCATAGTCAATGTGGTGGTTTGAATGAGTGTCCCCCATAGGCTCTAGGTATTCAGACATTTGTCTCCAGTTGGTGGAGCTGTTTTTGGAGGTCTTGGGGTGTGTGGCCAGGCTGGAGGAAGTGTGTCACTGGGGACAGGCTTAGTGAGTTTTAAAAAGCCTCGTGGTCTACAGTTGCTCTCTCTCTGCTTCCTGTGCTCTTTGTGAGATGTGACCCTCTTTGCTGCTCCAGTCTCCAGCCGCCTCCCGCCACAATGGACTCTAATTCCCTGGAACTGTCAATCGTAAGATCAAATAAACTCTTCCTTTTATAAGTTCCTTTGGTCATGGTGTTTTATCACAGCAACAGAAAAGTAACTAGTACAGTAATTTGGTACCAGAGAGTGGGCTGTTGGCTGTGAAGAACCTGACCATGTGGCTGTTTAGAGAAATGTGGAAGACTTTGGAACTTTGGGCTAGAAAGGCTGTTGACTACTGTAAGCAGAGCTTAAAGGGCCATTCTAGTGGAGGCCTGGAAGAAAGCATTGCTGCAAAAGATGTGGTTCCAGAGGAGGATAAAGACTTAGGCAGCAACTGGGATATTTTGATAAAGAGTCTGGCAGCAGTTTGCCCACAGCCCAAATGCTTGCCTGATGCTAAGTTGAAAAGCAATGGACTGATGTCTTTGGTGGAGGATATTTCAAGACAGCCTAATGTAGAAATGGTGGCATGGCTTTTAATGGTGAATATTATACAGATCTACAGTGAAAAAGAGCAAATGGGGCAGAAGGAAATGCAGAATGTACAGTTTGGATCTGAAAAGTACACTAGGAAGATTAAAGGTGTGGCCAAGGCATGTGAAGGAGAGGCTCCCTTTCATAAGGAGACTAAAGTGATTAAGGAGAGGCCTGGAGATTTACAAGAAAACAAAAGAATCAGTACCTTCAGGGCAAGACCACACCCAGCTAATCCTCCAACAAGTCCAGGGCAGAAAAAAATTGCAAATGTGGTTAAAATAGGAGAGATTCCATCCCGAACTTGCAGCCAAATTCGGCAATTTCATTCACATGGTGCTGGCTTTAGAGGCATGAAGTTTGCAAGAGTGAAGGGGTCATCAGTTCTTCCTCCACGGTTTCAGAGAGCTGCCAAGGTCAGGCACAGTGCAGCAGGGGTGTCCCTGCATAAAGAAGGCCCTGATAGGTCATTGCGTGAAGCTGTGAATGTGAAGCATGGTTGGCAGCGGAGACCCCAAGAAGACTTTCGAGATGCCAGACCTGTGAGATATTTGCCAAGGAGAGCTGCATACAGGGAGTGGTACCAGCCTAAGAAAGAGATGTATGTTGCAAGCAAAGCTGGAAGAGCTGAGGCATCTAAGCCCTTTGGAAGTCAAGTCCCAGAAGTTGCACGTGGACCTACTGGACTTGGCGTTTGCCCTGCTGGTTTTCTGTCTTGTTTTGGTCCAGTGTTTCCTCGCTATGCCTCTCTTCCTCCCTTTTGGAATGGGAATGTGTATTTGGTTCCACTGTACATTGGGAGTTTGTAATTTGCCTTTTGATTTTTACAGGAGCTTACAGTTAAGAGATTGGCCTGAGTCTCAGAAGAGACTTTGGACTGTGGACTTTTGAATGGCATTGAAACTGGTGGAGACTATGGGGACTTTTGGGGTTGAACTGAATGTATTTTGCATTTTATATGGTCAGGAGCCTATGGGGGCCAGGGAGTGGAATGTGGTGGTTTGAATGAGTGTCCCCCATAGGCTCTAGGTATTCAGACATTTGTCTCCAGTTGGTGGAGCTATTTTTGGAGGTCTTGGGGTGTGTGGCCGTGCTGGAGGAAGTGTGTCACTGGGGGCAGGCTTAGTGAGTTTAACAAGCCTCGTGGTTTACAGTTGCTCTCTCTCTGCTTCCTGTGCTTTGCGAGATGTGACCCTCTTTGCTGCTCCAGTCTCCAGCCGCCATGCCTCCCACCACAATGGACTCTAATTCCCTGGAACCGTCAATCGTAAGCTCAAATAAACTCTTCCTTTTATAAGTTCCTTGGTCATGGTGCTTTATCACAGCAACAGAAAAGTGACTAATACAGTCAACAAACATGCTTTCAGGGTCTCTTGTATGTAGACAGAGCTGCTGCTCTGCTGCAGAGGTAGCTGTCCTCAGAGGATCACACTTTGAGTGAGTACTGTGCTAAACCCAGAAAGCACAAAGACTCCTGTGCACTGTGTTCTCACACATTTACAGATGTGGCTCTACACATGTACACATACACATCCTAGATACTTAACTCTTTTTCCTTTTTGTCCTCCATTGTTGCTGTTTTGTAGAAAGAACCCAGGTCTTATGTATTCTATGCAATCATCTACCACTGGGCTATACCTCATATGTCCATATTTCTTTTCTTTTTTGTGGGGGGGCAGGGTCTGACTATGTAGCTGAGGCTGGCCTTGAACCTGCTATGTAGCCTAGCCTGGCCTTCGACCCTCAATCCTATAGGCTTCAATCTGGAAAGCTGTTGATCATCTATGAGGACAGATATGAACCACCTCGCTCAGCTCTTTTCCCATTTTCATCTCCGAATGACTAACTCCTCATTTATTTCAAACACACCAGTCTTCCAAACACAGATTTCATTATTATCCTCAAAAAACTGTAGAAAAAAAATTAAATTGCAATGAACTAGGACTTGTATCTTTTATCTGACCCACATATTTTTCCTACATTTTGACAGTATCTAAATTGGAAAGAAGGAAAGACAGAGGGAGGGAAGGAAGAGACTACCCTTCATCTCAAGTCTAGCAGATGTGCCAGCCTTACCCAGCTCTGTCACTGGGTCCTGTACAATGGCACAGAGATCAGCATGCTATACAGTTTTACCTTCTACCTCTCTTGATCTCATTTCCCACTGAGCCTTTGTATTCTAATTGATCAGGCTCCAATCTGCACATCTTGCCTTTGAATTCAATGGCAGTATCATTATCTGCTTCACACTACTACTGGTCCCATATCAAAGAGAATATTTATAAAACGAATAAAACAGCATGATGTACTAATACCTACCAATTATGAAAGTCTTTAAACCTCTATAATATTATGTGCTCTCTACAAAGCATGGGTCTTGCATCTCCAATCATTTAGTTACCTTCACAACTGGCAGAAAAGCAAAAGTAATGAAAACGGTTACCTTATACAGAAGTAAACATAAAGGCACCAATTTTTGAATAAGAAAGCATCGTAAGAGGTTAGGAGTCTTGGACAGGGTCACAGAAGACCAGAGTTCAAACCCATATCCTGTGCCTTCAATGTTGACTGATTTTGTTTTTATTTCCTTACCTAACCATGAAGGAATGACTTAAACACTGATGTAATCTGGACTAATGACCCCAGTAAAACTATGTGCTCTTGTGTCCTGTGACCTCCCCAACTGAAACCGGAGAAACCATTTTGAGTAAAATGGACACAGTCACAGACACATCTTAAGGAACCAGAACCAGTGTCCCTTGAATTGGGACCCATACTTTAAAGCTAAGTTTAAGACCCAGGCTTTTTGTTCTGGTAATTGTAATAATAATGTAGTAGCAATGCTGCATAATCCTTTAAATCTGATTTTTTGGTGGTTGTCTGGACTTGGGTAACCCTAGTTCCAGCTCGCTTTTAAGTTGCTATGTGGACCAGGGGGACTGGCCTGCCTCTGCCTCTGGAGGGCTAGAATTAAAGTCCAGAGCCACCATATCAGGTTTTAAATCTCATTAGAAGTGTATCTCTGCAAAGTACCAAATGATCAGTTCTCAGACTAATTAAATGTACATTCTTAGACAAGTGCAGAAGTAAATAAAATTAAGGATTTCTGAAGAAAAATCTAAAAAACTTAGAGAACCGATTGTTACAAAATGGGCTTCCAGCCACTGATCAAGAAACTCCCACAAGCATGTGGCTTATTATTAACTAAGAAATGTAAACAGTAATAAAAACTAGAGTGGCCAGTGCAGTCCTGTTCTGTGATGGTGTCATGACCTTGACCTTGAGGATTACTTGGGGGATGGGGGGGTTAACAGCTCATTCTGAGCCCTTCCAGGGTCTCCACACTCACTAAACAGACTACCCCTCCAGTGCTTAAGTTCCTAGAGCAGTAGGCCAGACAGTCAGGATGGCTTTGGCCTCACAACAGTCTCCATTAGCAGAAAACAAGCAGTCAGTCCACACCCTAACCTTTGCAAACCATCATTAACACCTCTTTCCTAGTCTGAAATCCTCTAGAAACTGTAGTTGCCAAGGTATTAGGGGGTTTACGGTTGTTGAGGACTATGGGTGGGTGCAGATACAGAGGACATCTAAATATGATTAAGATGCCAGGGGAGACCCTGTCTCAAAAGGACCAAAAACAAAACAAAACAAAACAAAACAAACATACACTATATGAAATGCACAGAAATTCAGTAAAGAAAAATATTCTTTTTAAAACAAAGATTAGTAGTGGCCTAGAGAGACCATCGGTTAAAAGCACTGAGTGATCTTACAGAAGTCCCAGGTTCGATTCCCAGCACCCACATGGCAGCTAACAACCATCCAGTTCGAGGGGATCCGAAGCCTTCTGAACTTCACGGGTACTGCAGGGCACGAGTGCATTTACATACATGCAGGCAATACACTAATACACATAAAATAAAAATTAAGAAAAACAGGTAAGTATAGGTGGCTGCTACGGGGTCTAAAGGGCAGGCTGGAGCCAGAGCTAGAGAAGCCCAGTTTGGGGAGCTGGGCCAGGGCAAAGGCTGGGGTGGAGATGAGGGCGGTTTCAGGAGTTCCCAGGCCACCCCCAGGCACTACAGTCCAGCCTGGGCCAGGTGCTGGGGGTCAATCCCAATCCGCCTGCTGTGCACAGAGGCAAGTGCAAATCCTTTTTGAACCCAGAGGCTGCAGGGACCCCTCCCAGGACGCTGACCGCCTGGGGCTTGCAGCCTAGATGCTGGTTCGCGTCTCCAGCTGCTCCAGGCTACTTGTTAGGACCGAGAGTCCGAGAGAGGCACCAGGATAACCAAGCGCAACCTGAGTGATGTAAGGGGGTATTGAGAACCGCTTACCCTCCTCTAGAAGGGGACCAGAACTTTCCAGAGCTCCCGCAGTTCCACAGAAAGAGTGGGCCGGGGATTTCCCAACTTCAGTTGGCTCCTACTCGCCTTGGCTCCGCCTACTCCGACCTCTAGTGGCCTACAGAAGCGTGTAGTTGAGGAATAAGGAAGTTTGGTCCTTTCCGGCCCCCGTTCCGCCAATATGGCCGCGCTCATAGCGAAGCCTTGTGAACGCGGAAGAGGATAGGAGCGAACAACTAACTGCGTTGCACTCGGGAATGGACAACCACGCGGAGTTCGGCCGGTGGAAGGCGCAGTGTCTGAGCAAGACCGACCTCAGCCGGAAAGGCAGTGTGGATGAGGACGCGGTGGGGGTTGTGCAGCTCCTGAACTCCCGCGACGAATTCTTCACGACGAGCTCCTGCGCAGGGCGCATCCTCCTAATAGACCGGGTAAGGCCACGCAGTTCGGCCGCTGGGGGTGGCCTCGGTTTACCCGTGAAACTAGGTTGGGCGGCTAACTAATCACCCGAGGCTTTCCTCTCCCCCTACCCCCATTATACCCCCCCCCCCCCCAAAGCCCAGTGTGGTTCACACCTGAGTCGGTGCTTGGACATAATCACTGTCATGCAAATGGAAGCACCCAGGTCGGGGAGCTCCTGTGCCCCCTCGTGTCCCGCCCTGTTGTTGCAGTCTTGGTCTTCTTCAGTAGCTCCAACTGCGAAGTGCAGGAAAGAGGGGTTCAAACCCTGGCTCTGGAGTGATGCTGAGAACTCAAGTTATCCAAGTATTAACTGTGAGCTTTGGCTAGGAAGTTGACATAAACCCAGGCCCATGAGGGGAAGATAATTAGAGAACATCTCCATAGGTTCTTATATGCAGGAGATAGGCTTTTATTTATCATCCTGTCGGGCCCAGGTTGTGATTTAAGACTTGCCTGGCATTAGTTTTATCGGTAGTATTGTATTGAGAGTGCTGGAGATAGCAGGTGCATAGGCGCATTCTTGAACTTGAAATCTTCCAGCTTCAACCTCTGGAATAGCTAGCTGTCCGGAAATGTTTTTCCATCTCTTTTTTTTTTTTTTTTTTTTTTTTTTTTTTTGGTCTTTTTTGAGACAGGGTCTCCCTGTAGTCCCAGCTGGCCTGGAACTCACTCTGTAGACCAGGCTGGCCTTGAATTCACATAGATCCACCTGCCTCTGCCTCCCAAGTGCTAGGATTAAAGGCGTGCGCCACCATGCCGGTCCCCATCTTTTCTTATCTGAAACATAGTTCCCCAAACTCCCCTCTCCTGCCTAAACACAGAGGCTAACACAAGCAAGTTGCCCACTTAGAAGTACTGGCTGTTTGTTCTAAACTACCATAGGACTTTATCTGAACCTCTTTTCAGTTTATTTCTTGTACATCATATGGTATTTATTTTATTCTGCCTTATTTCAGAAAGGATTTGAAGCCACTTACAAAATGAAAAGAAAGAAAATTAGGATAAAGACATAGATATATATATATATAATATATATACATACTCTATATTTAATATATATATATATTATATATATTATGACATTGTTTCCCAAATTAGATTCGGTGAGGTTGGTGAATGTGGACCACACATTTGGCTCTGAGGTTTATAGCAGCCAGCACTAGGCCAAATATCTGTTGCTAAAGTTTTACAGTGAAAACCAATTGTTCAGGAACTTGTATCCAAGGCCAGATAGCAGAGTCTCAGTCAGTCTCTCTCTCTCTCTCTCTCTCTCTCTCTCTCTCTCTCTCGTTTTTTTGTTTTGTTTTGTTTTGTTTGTATTTTTGAGATAGGGTCTCCCTGAAACCCCAGCTGGTTCATAGACCTTTGCAAATAAACATTTGTTGGGTTTAAGTCACAACACTAACCTTTTCAAATCTTGAACAGTTTGAGTTCTACCTTCTTAGGGCTGTGTGTACAGTCTAAAGCAGAAATCAAAAGTTTATGCTCATAGACATGGGGGAAATGTTAAAGGAGTGAACATCACAGATGTCAGCAGAGAGAGCTTGACCTTGTGTGCTATAGAAGGAATTCCTCTTTTTGTTATTATGTTATCAAGATAAAACAGGATAATTCAAATACTATCAGTAGATAACACCTTATAAACTTTTTCTTCCAACAAACGTAACGAGGGTAGGCATGTGATCAATGCTAAGAATATTTGCCTAACATTCATGAGCTTCCATCCCCAGCACTACAGAATACATGTAGAAGCAAATAAAATCTATGACCATATTTCAGAAAATGGGTACTTTTACCATTCAGATTCTAAGTCATTAGGGCTGCTTTCTGTTCTAGGTTACCTTTACCCCAAATATATTGTATTAAATTCAATAATAATTAGGATAATTAATTTTTAAATGCCTATAATATTGTACAGTTCATTGTACTTGCTATGTCATAAATATGTTTAAATTATTTGTTGTTTTAGAGCACAAATGGCTTTGAGGTTCAGAAACAAAACTGCTGCTGGCTACTTGTTTCCCACAAACCTTGTAGGAAAGATGACGTGGTAAGTTCTTATATTTAAATTTAGAATGAGCTTTTAAATTCACACTTACTTCAAATACATACATAAAGATTTTTGTGAATGATTATATGGCTGAGGATTATAAAGCTGAGAAAGCTTTCATTACCATGTCTTTCAGGTTGTAGGAGTTAAAAGTGTAGAAGCATAAGCACATCTGCAAGGATTCCATACTCTAGCTAAACAAAACTGTCTCTTGAAATAGCAAAAGTTTGTGACTGTTGGGCACATTGGATCCAAAATTGTAACTTCAATTCTGTTGTTTAAAAACTTTGCAACTTAGAACAGATTGTGACAGAGAAAGGAAATTCACCCTCTGCATTGCTAGCTTCTATGCTGGAAATAATTTCATATTATCTACCTGGGTTGCCTTTGGAAAATCTTCATTGGTGGTCAGTTATTTAGTTTCTGAAATTGAAATGTTAGGTGAGTTCATGTAAGTTTGTATTAGGCACTTTTCATTCCTGTTAAGTTTGGAAATCAAGACACATGTTAATGCAAAGAATAAAAAAAGATTTATCAAAACAAACTTGAGGTAATGCACACCTTTAATCCCAGCATTCAGGAAGCAGAGGCATGTGTATTTCTGTGAGGTCAAGACGAGCCTTGGCCATATAGTGCATTCCAGGCTAGCTGAGGCTACAGGGAGACCCTGTCTTCCAAAAAGGAAAAAGATGATTTATCTACCTAGGAAGGACAGAGGTAGAGCCAGAGGGAGTGAGGCATGGCTGCTTCAGGCATCCCTAGGCTGTTTGCAGAGAGCCCCCTCTGTGTGTCTGGGAGCTGGGTGTACCTGTCCTCACCCTGCTGAAGAAGGTCTTCTTTGCAGCAGGAAGAAATGTGAGCAGTTCCAGCAGAACAGGCTTCCTTTTCTTTTCTTTTTTTTTTTTTTTTTTTTTTTTTTTGGTCTTTTTGAGACAGGGTTTCCCTGTAGCCCCCAGCTGTCCTGGAACTCACTCTGTAGACCAGGCTGGCCTTGAACTCACAAAGATCCGCCTGCCTCTGCTTCCCAAGTGCTAGGAGTAAAGGCGTGTGCCACCACGCCCAGCAGCAGGCTTCCTTTTCTTAAGATATGTGGCTCACTGCTTGTGTGAGTTGTCCTGGGTGGATTAGGGGTGCTACATTTTAGATGAGTTGCTTCTGCTGTTGAAATGATATAATGTCCTGGGTTAGATATAGATATTTGAGGCTTCTGATTGATAGGGACAGTGGTGAGTGACAGGGTCATAACTGACAGTTCTCTAGAGTCAGGAAGGAGGGTGCTGCCCACAAATGCCAAACGGGCAGAAAGGATGACTGGTATAAATTTTAGCTAAAAACAAAACAGAACAAAAACCTAATATTACTAGGAGGTAAGACTGTGCCACAATAGAAACTACAACATGAGGGCATCCAGGGTCAGAAGACAGTTGATGCCATTCAGGAAAGAAACTGGGGCCTGACAAACAGTTGCTAAGAACAAGAAGCATACATGCTTGGCTCCAGCAGTATGATATTAACTTATATCAGGAAAGAGGATGTATAAAATCCTGCCCTTAGCAAGGAAGAGATGGTACAGCCTAGCCCCTCTGAGGGTCAGGCTCCTGGCAAGCAGAACGATGGTGCACCTAAGGAGGTCATTGAGGTAAAGGCACCCACTTTTTTTTTTTAATTTTTTTTTAATTTTTTATTTATTTCTGTATGTGTATGAATGTACCGTCTGCATGCAAGTTTGTGCACCCGTGTCGTGCAATGCCGCGGAGGTCAGAAGAGGCTGTCGGATTCCCCTGGAACTGGAGTTCTCCTGGAATTGGAGTTTCAGCCGGTTCTGGGCTGCCATGTGGGTGCTGGGTTAAGAGCGCCGACCGCTCTTGCTAGGACCCGAACTCGGGTCCTCTGCAAGAGCGGTCGGCGCTCTTAACCGCTAGGCCATCTTTCCAGCCCCAAGGCACCCACTTTTTGTCATAGTAAAGGACTGTGTCCCCTGCCCCCTGGGGTCTGTACACACAATAAGCCATTCCAGGGAAATTTGCTTTTGCCTAATGCAGAGGGACCAGAAGAGTGCTGGGTGTGCTCTGAGTTCTTTGTGTATAACATGATTTCCAAGCCCAGGAGCCTGACCAGCACAAGGCTCCATTCCTCAAAGAAAAATGTGTTAAGAGGGCTGGAGAGATAGCCTAGCGATTAAGAGCACCGACTGCTCTTGCAGAGGACCCAGGTTTGATCCCCAGCGCCCACATGGCAGCTAAGAACTGTCTGTAACTCCAATTCCAGGAGAACTCCAGTTCCAGGGGAATCTGAGACCCTCTTCTGACCTCTGTGGCATTGACACGGGTGCACAGACCTACATGCAGACAATACATTCATACACATATAAAAATAAATAAAATTAAAAAATAAAAATGTATGAAGGAATGAAATAAAACAATAGTTTGTTTTTTCAGAGTAAAGTAGCAATCACGAAAAATGGCACAGGTTTATGGGAAAACTGGAAATCAAATTTTTTTGTTGTTTTTGTTTAAGAAAAGCAAATGGGGCCAAGGAGGTGGCTCAGTGGGTAGAGGCACTGACCAGCAAGCTTGCTGACCTAACCTTGGTCTCCAAGACCTACATGGTGAAAAGAGAGAACTGACTCAAGGAGTTGTCCTCTGACCTCCACACCATGAACATGTCACATGTGCTCCCTACACACAATAAATAAATAAGTGTAATTTAAAAATTCATAAGCAAATAATAAGGCTTTAGTGAGCAAAGGCCAATAAAGCAAAGGCCAAAGATATTGCAGACAGTGTATGGTGAGTGAGTCTAAAGTCTGTGGCAATAAAGCAGACGATGGACAGGATGGTGAGCTGTGTCTGACGTCTGCTCTTTCATTCACTTAGCTTGCAGCTCTGAAGAGGGCAAGTGGTGATGCTGTCCTCAAGTTTGAGCCGTTTGTCCTTCATGTGCAGTGCCGCCAGCTGCAGGACGCACAGACTCTGGTAAGATTTTATATGTCTCCATGAATGTAGACATCCATGGGTAGAGTTAAGTGGAGGCTTCGTGTCACCCATAAAAATGATTTGATGTTTTTTCAGATTGATTTTTTTTTAATTGTATTTTTGTGTGCTTAATCACCCTCATTAGTCATGTCAAGTATTAGAAAACATTAGTAGGGGCTGGAGAGATGGCTCAGCAGTTCAGAGTACTGGCTGCTCTTCCAGAGACCCGGGTGTCAGCTAAAACCCGACTGACAGACTGGCAGATATCAGGGACTAGGTGGCCAAGGAGAAGGAGGAGATTGGAAGGGGAGCAAGCTGCAGTTGGGGCTGGACACTGCTGGGCGGTGTCCTCCAGACAGCAGCGTGGGAAGCCAGCAGCGTGGGAATCAAGCACCAGACCCATGAAAGTATCCATGCCCAGGAGACACCCATCTTCCGTGCCAGATTCCTGTCAGGACGGCCATGTTGGCAGATGCTTAACACAAAGGGTACTGATTTTTTTCTGTGCTGGATGTCAAAGGTCCGAGGTTGGCATGGTTGGTTTTGCCCTGGCTTTCATGGCTTTCCCATGAGTATATACCACTGGCTTCTCGTCTCGGAACCCCAGTCCTGTTAACCTAGATCCTCACCCCGAAGTCCCCATTTTACTTGACCAGTATAAAAGCCCTGTCTACAAATGCAGTCAGTCACTGGGTTAGCAACTCACAGGAGCTAACCTGTTGAAGGCCAGCTCAGCCCTAACACTGAAGTCAAAGTTGGTGTTTATGTGGAAAGCTGCGCTAGGTACACATAGGACAAAAGCTGCACATTGGAGAGGTGCCAGTACAACTGTTTAAAGCCATGAGCCTGTGTAAAGTTACTAGTGGAGGAAGTGCAGAAGAGGAAGGGGCCAGAGGAACTGGGTCACTTAGGGATACCCTCCAACTACTGGTGAAGATGTAGTGTTCAGCAGCCTCGGTGCTTCCTTGCCCTGGCTTTCAGTCCATCTGTGTTCTCCTGGTGTTCCTAAACACATCGTTAGTGTCATTCCAGCTTTGCTCTTCCTGTTTCCGTACCCAGGTCCTATCTAAGTGCTGACCCTCATGGCACTGGGCCAAAGCCCCCATGGAAGTCTTAGCAGCCAGAGAGCTGACTTGGCAGCATTCCAGAAACAGAAATTCCTCTTGCTTGGGAGCACACTCAGTTCTCAGCACCCTGCCAGGTAGATAAGAGCAGAAAAGGACTATCAGGTCTCACCAGAGGGGTGTGTTTCTGTATTCCAGGGGAAACTTGCAGTGAGGAGGTACAGAAACAAGATTTCTCATTGCATTGCGTGCTATTTGGGGCATCTTCAAAGTCCTGGGCTAGAGCAGGATGGGAGAAATGAGGTATGAAGAGGGAAGCTGGAGAAGGGCTCTGAAAAAATCAGACAGCAGGACGGAAGCAAGAAACAGGAACCAGCCATGAAAGCTTGGTACAAGGCTAGCCTGGTCTACATAGTGAGCTCCAGGCTAGCTGGGGCTGCAGGGAAACTCTGTCTCAAAAAGACAAAAAGAAAGGCGTGAAGTGTTCAGAGAACAGGAAGGAACCCAATGAAGTTTGAGAGGAACACAGGGCCCCCTGATTGTTAGAACATACATCTCGTGTTATGGCATTTGGACTCCCATCTTTCCGTCTTTGGCTGGTCTGTAAGAAGGATTAGGGAACAAGAGTGAAAACAGCCCATCTAAAGATTCTGGAAGGCCAGGGGGGTGACGGGAGCCAGACCTGGCTGGGATGTGGGAGCTGGGCGAGCACAGGAGCATTGGAAGGCAGAGCCAGCAGGAGCTGGCTGTAGGAGGAGGCTACAAAGGGCCAGGCACACGGGGTTTGGAGCCTGAGTAGCTGCACATATGTGGTGTCATGTCAGAAGCACTGGATGTGAGAGAAGTGAGTTTCTAGAAGGAAGAGTACCATTTTGGACAAGCAACCTGCACTGGAATGAGGCTTATCAAGATAATTCATATGGCATCCACATTGGGAGCTGGGTCGCGTCGCATGAGAGTGGACTTAGAGCAAAGTTCTCAGCCTTGGTGCCATTGGTACTTGGGGCCTGATAAATCTGTGTGTAGAGTCTGTCCTTTGCAGTGTAGAATGCTCTAGGAGCAGCCCTGGCTACAGTACTCCTGTATGCCAGCCTGCCCCACCCCACCACCCTGCAGTTGTGACAGCCTGGCAACACTGATTCTTTTGTCATTTCAGTGTTCCTGCAGGACACTCATTCCAAGTTAACTTCTGAGCAGAAGAGAAGGCCCACATCATTTCAGGACTGAGTAACATTAAAGTCCTCGTATTGGTTCAGGATTTCCAGGCCTTTAGTCCCATCTTCTCACACAGTCTTCATTAGCAGCGGGCCGAGAGAACCTGTGCTGCTTACAGAAAGCACTGCACTCACTTGAAGCTTTGTTTACTTCTGTGCGAGGTAGCCAGAGGGGAGACTACTGTGGGTCTCTGCTTTGTGAACAGTCTTCAGTCTGGTGATGACTGCTTACTGGGTCCTGGTTTTACCCTTTCTCAAGAACATTTCAAAGGTGCTATTCTGGTATGTCTACTAGGAATGCTGACAGGATTTTTACGCATAGTCCACACAGCCGGATCCCTCAGTAGGTCTGGGGGTTTTATACTGCTGGTGTTTGTGGGGAGAACTGGGGAATCTTGATTAGTTGAGGTAACATTGCTTAGCATGTTTTGCTTTTTTACAGCACTCAGTGGCAATTGATTCTGGCTTCAGGAACTCTGGCATCACAGTGGGGAGACGAGGGAAGACTATGCTGGTAAGGTGCCTATCAGCAGGAACAAGTCTGTCCAGATTAAGGGACAGCCCACCATTTCGAAAGCCCCCGTTTTCTTGCCCTCAAACCTTCAGTGGCTCACTTTTCCCTAGAAGACCACATCCAGAGTTTGGATTTATGTTTGAGGCCCTGTTCTGTAATACCCTCCTCCACTCACTTTGAACCTAATTCTTTGCTCTGCTCTCCTCCTCCTGAGTCATCAAGGGCTGATTTAATAAGCAGCATGGCACAGTGGTCAGAGCCAGAGAGGTATCTGATGTTTTCCGTTTTGATACTCTGGTATCACCCGGACCACAGCTATGCTTTATAAACTTGTGCGAACTGCTTAATGCCTCGGGATCTGAATTTTCTCAGCCCTCCCAGAACTCTAGCAGTGCTGTCCTTGGGCCAAGTCCAGCCCACAGGAGCCAAGCCCACTCTACCCTCTGATTAACTGTCGGATGCAGTTGTTTTGTGCTACTGTAGCAAAACTGAGTAACTGTGACAGATGCTGCCTGATCCACAATCGAGAATGCTTATCATCTGTCCTGTCACAGGAAGAGTTTGCCAGGCCTCAGGCTGTTCTTTCCTGGCCACCCAGCCGTAGTGATTTTCCCAATTCTGAGCTCTGTGGTGTTTGCTGCTTGGCATAGCACATACTGTTTTTGAACAGTGTCAAATTCCTGCTCTTTTAGCTCTCTAGATTTTTTTCTATTTTTAACAAATAGCCCATTTCCCAATGGAGGTGGCTTACACAAGTGAAGCATGACTGAATAGCAGATCAGAGCTCCTGCTACTGGTCTGTGTCCCGACCTCACTCCACGCTGCGTCTGGTTGCCCAAGGTAAAAGAGACATTTTGTTGCCTTCATGTCCCCTCCGTCCTCTGTGTATCGGCAGTCACTGGTCTTCCATTTCTGCCCTGGGACCTGACACCCCTCCAGGCCCTTCCCTGAGTCCTCCATCCTCATTCATTGCCTCAGTTTCCACCACTCGCCTTTGTAGAGGTCTTGTAAGTCCTCCGGCCCCTGACCAATGCTGTCAGAATCCCTCCTTTAAAACACTGAGTCTCCAAAACTTTTCCCAATGCTGAGGTCTTAATTAAACTATTTAGCCCTACAGATGGCTAGGCATGTGATTATCAGGAACAGCCGTTAAAGGGAGGATCATTCGGGAAAGAGTCCAGGAGCAATAGGAAGAGATCTGTCAAAACCTGTTCTTTCCCAAATATGGGTTGCTCTTCTGCATCTCTGCCTATCCATTCATCGCTGCTCTGTCTGTAACACCCTCTCCCTGTTTTTATGTCTTATCAAATTATACTTGTCCCTGAAAACCCCAACACTAATGCTGGCTTTCCTGTAGAGCTGAGTCCTCAGACTTCCCCAGGTCCTTTCCTTCCATGTTATGTCAGCATTGTGTGCATGGGTATGTGCGCATGTGTGCACACATACATGCACTTGGGTGTTTCTTGTGTCATACCCAGGCTGCATTGCAATTCCTGTCTGCATTCTTATTTCCTGTTCTGAATTGTGAGCTCTTAAAGGCAGAAACCATTATTCCTTTCGGATCTTCATACTTTACAAAGGACCTAAAAGAAAATGCAGATGCTCTGTAGTAAAGATTCCTTGAATGAGTTTTTATTCTTCATTAAAAGTTTGTGTAGAGTTTCTGTTGCTATAGTTCTTAACCTTCGCCCAGTGTTTGGATGTACTGGGGTGGGTAGACTGCTTCGTCCGCGGGGTCCCTAAGATCTTCAACCATAAAGCATTAAGAAGGCACTGAAGGACAGAGGGGTGTGGCTTCCTTTTCTTGTAGCCAGTCCAGCAGAGGCTCTAAGACGCTCTGACTTCACCTTCAGGCCTCTGTTGAAATTTCGTTTATTTCTTTAAACTGTGTATTAAAGCTTTCTAAGCCGCAGTGACACTGAAACCGTAAAGTTACTGAATTCTCTGATATTACCTCCTTCTCTGAAAAACAATGCAAAGGATGTCGATCTTGGCATGAATGTGCAAGATGAAAAAATATGTTTACTCTCCTTTAATTAGGGTGAGTCCAGCTTAATTCTGTTAAATCAAGGACGCACTGAGTTAAGTGTTCAAACCAAACCCTAACTGGGATTCCCCGCCGGGCATTCTGCACTCAGGAGCAGACTGGAACACAAGGCGCTTCCTTCTAGGCTCTGGCCTACACGTCTTCACAGCTGCACTCTTTCTGCTCTAGGCTGTCCGGAGTACACACGGCTTAGAAGTTCCATTAAGCCATAAAGGAAAACTGATGGTGACAGAAGAGTATATTGAGTTCCTATTAACTATAGCGAATCAGAAAGTGGAGGAAAACAAGAAAAGAATCGAAAGGTATGATTAACTATGGATTTCCATGATATTCCTAGATGCCTGCATCATTCTTGAAAATATTACTGCATACACTTAAGTTTATAATCCCAGCAGCTTTTGAATTTGTAATCTTATTGTAGGGAATAGACAGATGGTTGAGGGCACTGATGGGAGGAGGGCTGGTGGTGATAGACCATAAGGGAAAGCTCCCCCAGATGGCGAGGCCTGTGACTACCAGGGAAGGTGTTAAAGGGAGAATCCTTAGGGAAAGAGTCCAGGGCAGTAAGAAGAGATGGGTTGAGCAGAAGCTGTTCACCCTCTGCCTTGTTTCCTGGACTTTCCCTCTCAGTCTGGAGCATCCCACAGCCCTCACGAGTTCACTGACTGATGCAGCACTCACAAGCACTTCCTAGTGCACTCCAGAGCAGATGGAACACACGGGCACTTCCTAGTACACTCCAGAGCAGACTGGAACACACAGGGGCACTTCCTAGTGCACTCCAGAGCAGACGGAACACACAGGGGCACTTCCTAGTACACTCCAGAGCAGACAGAACACACGGGCACTTCCTAGTACACTCCAGAGCAGACTGGAACACACAGGGGCACTTCCTAGTGCACTCCAGAGCAGACGGAACACACGGGCACTTCCTAGTGCACTCCAGAGCAGACGGAACACACGGGCACTTCCTAGTGTACTCCAGAGCAGACGGAACACACGGGCACTTCCTAGTGCACTCCAGAGCAGACGGAACACACAGGGGCACTTCCTAATACACTCTAGAGCAGATGGGAATGCACATGGGCACTTCCTTGTGCGTTTTACTCTGGAGTGTAATCCAGTGCTGGGTAGTGATCCAGTGGGCTGTTTGGGGAAACAGGCATCAGTGTTTCAGTTCTCTGTTTCCTGCCATGAATTTCAACAAGATTATAAATATAGCCCAAGATCAACTAACTCTACACCTGGTGAAGTTAATTGAGCCACGTTCACCAACCGTAAAACCCAATTATGCATTAAATCCATTGACTCAAAAATATGTTTTGAGATGATAGTCTGCATGCCGCTATCAAGAGAGCATCGCTCATCACATAAAATCAGGGAAAAATTAAAGAAGGGTAAAAGTGTCTTAAGATACCGATTAGAAGATTGCACGTGGATTCACAGAGGAGCAAATCAGGGCACTCCTGGGAGCAGCGTCTGTGTACTCAGCACAGCAGAGGAAGAGTGCCCCACTAACAGTGCAGAGAGAAAAGGCCATGAACACCGGAAGGGGCGACACACCCAGTTCGGGAGGACAAACACTGTTGCATCATAGGACCAGTTTCATTGTTCACATCACTATAACAAACATCTCAGCAACAAGAAATATTTTAGGAATATGAGAATCAAAGTTAAGAGGTAAAGTATTAAAAGAAATAGTGTGTATATGTGTGTGTGTGCACGCACGTGAGTGTGATGTATGTGTATCAGGGTGTATGGCTCATGGGCAAGCATAGAGGCCTGGGGAGGAAGTCCTGTGTCCTGTTCTATGAGCGTCTCTCACTGAGCCTGGAGCTCACTGGTGGTCCTAGCCATCCTCCTGCCTCTGCGTCTCACAGTGCTCCCATTACAACCTCACAGGCCACCATCCCTGCCTTTTCACCTGAGTGCTGGCTCTAAACTCAGGTCCCCGTCCTAGCACAGCAAGTGCTCTCACCCACTGGGTCTTCTTCTCAGCCCCTAAAATATTTTTAATAGAAAGAAGGTCTTGTTTGTGAAAAACAGTTCCCATGCTGGCTTCTGGAGCCAGCCAGGACAGGCCTGTGAGCACAGCCTGCTTTGTAAATGGCGGATCTGGAGAGGAGATGAGACAGGCTTCACGGACATGGAAGATCGTTTCATACATAACCATTTCCAGGTGGGAGCATGAGTTTTGTTCCCTGCTCACTAGCAACAAGAGGAAGTTTCTTTGTCTCCATTAGTAAAGGGTCGGGATGTGGGTTGGATGAAGCCATGTGGCTGTGAATGGGGTGAAATAAACCGTGTTTTTCTTTTCATCAGCTGTGTAATAAAATATTAAATAAAACAGAATAAAAGGGCTGAATATATTGGCATATAATATTGTAAAGAGTAAAGAAATCCAAAAGGCAAAGTAATTGAATCTATTTCCAGTGGTTAAGTCTTTTTTTACTGTGGTAAAATATGTGTACCAGAAGTTTACTGTCTTAACCAGTGGCATTAAGTACATTCTTGCCATTGTTACCATCATGACTGTCCATCTCCAGAACTTTCATCGTTTAGACAGAAACTGCCCACTGAGCACTGACTGCCCCTCTTGCTCACTAGCCTGGTGAACACTCCCCATTTCCTGTTTCTGTGAACTTGACTTCTGTAGATTCTTGTCTCAGGTGAGGTAGAGTATTAGTCCTTTGGTGTCTGGCCTAATTTCACTTAGCTAATGCCTTGTTTTCTGCCATTTGTTTGTCTGTTGCAGTACTGAGGTCTGAACCTGAGTGTTGCCCATGCTGTGAAAAAGCTCCACCAGTGAGCTCATCACTAGCCCAGTAGTGTTTTAAGACGTCAGCTGTACTGTAGGCATCTCTTTTCTGCTTCAAACTGACTAGTACTCTACGATGCTTATAAACCCGGTGTTTTCCTATTCATCTGTCAGTGGACATCTGAGTTGTCTCCGGCTTTTCCCTGTGGGGAACGCCGCAGTCCAAGCACCGGTCTCCAGACGCCCAGTCCAGTCCCTGTGTCAGGCCTCTTGGATATACGCTCAGAACTGGAGCTGTAGGGATGTGTGGTAAATCTGTATTCAATTTCTTGAGGAGCTACAATCCTGTCATCCACAGCACCAGCACCTTATGTTGTCTCCAGCAATGAAATCAGAGCTCTGGCCTTGCAAACATTTACTTCCGATTTCTGAACCCGGCAGCCAGGATGCAATGAGGTGGTACCCCAGTAGAGTCTTGTTTTGTATTTCCCTAGTAATTGGTGGCATTCAGCATCTGTTTGTGCCTGAGCCATCTGTCTATCTTCTTTAGACATCTATCTTCTTTAGACAAATACCTATTCTAATCTTTTGTCCATTTTTTTTAATTGGATTATTGAGGTTTGCTATTGAGACAGAAGACTTCTTTCTATATTCTGGATGCCAGTCAGACCTGTGATTGCCAGATATTTTCCTCATTCTGTGGACTTCGTTTTTTACTCTTCAGTTGTGTCTTTTCGTCCATAAAAATTTAAACTTTCTGAAGTTAGTTTGTGTGGGTTTCAGTGTAGTTGTTGATTATATTTTGGGTATTATACCCAAGAATAACCCTTGCCAAATTCAATCCGATGAAATCCTCCCACTTTTTTTTTTTTTTTTAGATGATTCATAGTTTCAGCTCTTACATTTCGGGCTTTGGGGCATTTTAGGTTCACTGGTGGGTGAGTCCTGTGCTGCTGAGTGAATTAGTAACTGAAGAGCCGATGAAGCCTCTTTTGGCAGCATGTCAACGAAGTTATAGATGACTCAGCCCAGCTCTGTTCTCAGTGTCTCCCAGGTGAGTTAGTACTTGGCTTCTTGTCAGCAGAGCACCAGGAATCTCCAGAATATTTGTTATTCTGTCGTAAGGTAGTAGACTAGGTTAGGATGAATGTGTACTGTGTTCTTCAGCAAGCATTTATATAGGCATCTGTACAAGTCATAGGACCACTACATACTGGACTTGGCAGATGAATCCAAAATGGATCCTGCTGTAGTAGCTTTTGGAGTAGTATAACTGAGAACTCTGTCAGGCGCATGAATAACAAATTCATCCTGAGAAGTGGGAAGCACCCCAAAGGAAGGCTTTGGATAGTCTAGGATCCCGAGACTCCTAGGAGCTTTGAATCTACTTGTGCAGAGTGTAATTGCAGGAAACTTACAGAACTCAGTGAGCTGGGCTTTGAAGGCAGGCTTAGAAGGTGTGGCCTTGCTGGACGAAGTATGTCACTGGGGGCAGGCTTAGAGAGTTCAAAAAAAGGTTTGCCAGTCTCCAGTTGCTCTCTGCTTCCTGCGTTCACTGGAAGATGTGACCCTTGGCTTTCTGCTCCAGCTCCTGCCACCGTGCCTCCCACCACAATAGACTCTTAATTCCCTGGAACCATCAATCATAAGCTCCAGTAAACTCTTCCTTTTGTTAGTTCTCTTGGTCATGGTGGTTTTATCACAGCAACAGAAAAGTGACTAATACAGTGGGCAAAAGGGAAGGCACGTGTGGATGGGGACACAGCACGGACACTACAATAAGGCCACCGGAGAAATGACTCAATGGGCAAAAGGGAAGGCACGTGTGGATGGGGACACAGCACGGAAACTACAATAAGGCCACCGGAGAAATGACTCAGTGGCTAAGAGCACTGGCTCCTCTTACAGTTCTCACACCCACATTGCTGCTGACATCTGTCCTTAACTCCAGTTCCAGGGGGATCCAATACCCTCTTCTCTGTGGGCATCGCACAACAGAGGTGCACTTACATACCAGCAAGCAAAACACTCATACACATAAAATAAAAATCAAAAATTAAAACTAGAAATAGGGATCCCTCATTGGCTTGCTTGACCTGGAAGGCAGAAAGGGAAGAGGGGTGTCCCTGTTGCTCACCTGTCTGTCCCAGTGCTCATCATCTGGCCATCTCCACGACTCTCCCCTGGCCCATGGTTTCAGCTTCCTGTGCGCTGGTGGGCCCTCCGTAGCATGGCAGCAACATTGCCCAGGGAGTGCTCCTTGTGTCTTGTCTTCTGTATCATGTGGCATTTGAATCTGGCATGTGTCTCTGCAGCATCTCCAGCACAAACACATCTCACCTGTGTGTTTGGTACCTAGCTCGGGCTTATTGCTTGGTGTTTGTTTCATAACGTGTTAATTGACATTCTAGTGTCACATTGGTTAAACAGCACTAAACACATACTGCATCAGAGTAGTCCGGTGGCTGCGTGGCAGGAGCCTGAGCACGTAAACAGCTGTGTCTGGATTTCCTCTATCGTCTGTTCCTAGAGAAGCCAGCAGCCTTCCAGTTTTTCATTACAGGTGGTGCTCTAGTTGACCTTGAAAAGCAACCATTCATTTTTCCAAGACTGGCTTTAAAAGCTCTCTCTTACATAGAGAACAGAGGATGTGGGGTGACTCGAATTACCACTCTTCTGTGGAAGGCAGCTGGGGAGAAGTAAGAAGTCCCAGTGGCATAACAGTCTCGATGAGAGAGGTAGAAAAATGGAAAACAGCTTGATTTTCTTTTAAGGAAGAAAAATAAAAGTGCCCTAAGCACATTGTTTTATCATTCTCTAATTCTGGAGGTCTTCCATTATTGTAAGAAGTGAGAGAATTGTACTTTGAAGATTGGGTTGTGAGGGCTGAATGCAATTGGAAAATAAATTTTGATTGAGAAAGATAGCATGTCAAAGAACCTTCAAAGTTCTCTGTATAAGATTAGCAACTAATTTTGAAGTTTCTAGTTTTTAAATAGTTCATTATTTTATTTTATGTGGATGAGCGTTTGCTTGCATGTGTATTTTTTGTAGCCCACCGAGACCAGAAGGTGGTGTCTGATTCCCTGGAACTGGAGTGGTAGACAGTCGTGAGTTGTTACGTGGGTCCTGAGAACCAAACTTGGGTCATCTACAAAAGCAGCAAGTGCTCCTAACTTCTGAGCCCATCTCTCCAACCCCTGAAGTTTCTGTTCTTTCAGCAAAAATGGTCTTGGTTCCATTTACCACTTTTGGTGGGGGGGGGCTTCAGGACAGAGCTTTGAATTCTTAGATTCTTTAGTGGAAGATGAGATACCAGTCCTCTTTAATTACCTCCTTTTATGTGATTGAAAAAGCATTTTACACACACTGTTAATTCTCTGTGATCATAAGTGAAATTTGATTAGATCTTGAATTTTCTAGAAATGAATTATAAGCCAGAAACAATTTTTTTTTATTTAATCTAATTTACAGGGTGGCTAGGGAAATGGTGGAAGAGATAGTTCTATATCTATCTCTTACCATATCTAGTAACATCTAATTGTCAGATATTGGTCACACCACCTTAGAGCATGCTAGATTTGTGTATTAGATAAGAAGGTCCTCCTGTTGGGTCATTCAAAGTAATCAGTGTGGAAGATGGGGAGAAAACTGGTTCTTCACATCCCCTAAGACGATGACCAGACCCAGAAAGAAGCGCAACATTGATGTAAAATGTAAGAGCCAAGGCAGCATGCTGGGTGGTCAGGGTCAGGGTCAGCAGTCTGACAGTGTCATTGTGTCTGTCAGATTCTGAGCTTATCTAGTGGTTGGCTGGATACAGATGAAGAAGCAGTCTCCACTCAGGAATGGGGGGATGCTGTCTGTGGGGATGCAGGTTTCTGTTGAGCTTTCAATTGAGGACAGATGTATTAAATGAACACTTATCCACATCATGGAACAGGCCCCACAGTACTTGTCAGCTTGCTCATGCTTTCCCTTGACCATACCACTGTTTTTGAAGGAATGTTGATTGGGTATCCATTCCGTGCCAGGCCCAGTCCTGACTATGTGGGTTACAGTAGTCAGGAGAAGCAACTAATTTTGAAGTTTCTATTTTTTAAATAGTTTATTTATTTTGTTTTATGTGGATGAGCGTTTGCTTGCATGTATATTTTTTGTATCCCACCGAGACCAGAAGGTGGTGTCAGATTCCCTGGAACTGGAGTTGTAGACAGTCGTGAGTTGTTATACAAATCCCATTGAATGTGTGCTAGACTTATATGGGTTTTTTTTTTTTTTTTAGAATCAGCGAGTATTTAGGATTGTAGCATTATTGAGCCTCTCCAAGTAGAATCTAGATGGTTTATTAAATTGAAGAAAGAGGAAAATCTGTCAGAAAAATAATCTATAGTTATCAAAAATTCTGTAGACAGCAACTATTTGCTGTCATAATCGCATCACTGTAAGGTATAGAAGGAAAGGAGAGCACAGTGGCAAGGGCCTTTTCAGCTTCCAAAGCACATAGATTTAAGACAGGATCTCCCTGTAGCCCCAGCTGGCCTGGAACTCACTATGTAGACCAGGCTGGCCCCAATCTCAGAGATCTACCTGCCTCTGCCTGAGATTAAAGTGTGTGCCACTTAAAGATGTGTGCCACCACCCCTGAAGAGCTACATTTTTACACATCATTGTAGGGCATGTATTTCATGCTAATATTCAGCCTTTCAGGGAAGTGATATCTCTCAAGTAACTTCTATAAGAAGCATATGTTTTTGAATACCCACTCTGGAGAATGGTCAGTATTTATCAAACACCTTAAAATGTGTATGCTCTTCCTCCAGGAAATTACATTTTTAGAGAAGTCTGTGATAAAGAAATAGCTGGAGACACCTGTCATACCATCTTCAAAGTTATTTGTCACATTCTATTAGAATTTGAAAATATAGGAGTCCCAAACTACATAAGACCACATGTAATTATTTTGTAATTTTCAGAAAATATTAAAATAAAAAATGCTTGAACTTGACATGTGATATCCTAATATGTAAAGTAAATGATAGGTATGTGTGTCTAAGTCAATTAAACCATACTATACTGACAAACTGGAAAGAATAAAAATATTTAAAGGAGCTGGTGGGGCTGGAGAAATGGCTCAGCAGTTAAGAGTATTGGCTGCTCTTGCAGAGGACTGGGGTTTGATTCTCGGCACCCACATGGTGGGTAGTAAACATCAATAACTCCTGTTCCAGAGGAATTTGACACCTTCTTCTGACCTCCATGGGGATTGCACAACATGGGTGCACTTATATACATGCAGGCAGTACCTCGCACACATAAAATTAAAAAACGTAAAATATTTAAAATGGGGCTGGTGAAGTTGCTCAGTGGGTAAAGCACTTGCTGTACAAGCCCCAAGACCTGAGTTCACTGCTGGGACCCACATGAAGGTAGGACAGAACCAACTCTACAAAATTGTCTGACAGTCCATCACACACACAATAATTGTAAATAAGATTAAAGAAAAACACTTTTAAAGATCTGAAGTAGATATTTCTTTGTGGCTATGTAGAGATAAATCTGTATTCAGATATATTTTGGATTCTACAAAGGGAAACTCATTCATAATTTTTAAAATTATATTTTTATGTGTATGTGTGTTTTGCTTACATTTACCTAAGTGCATCCAGGTGTGCAATACCTGCACAGGCCAGAAGATGGTGACAGATCCCCTAGATGTTAGCCACCATGTGGGTGCTGGGAACCAAACCAAGGTCCTCTGCAAGAGCAGCCAGTGTTCTTAGCACCTTAGCCATCTCTCCAGCCCCTATTTATATAATTTTTAATAAAAATCTTAACCTGCCCCTTTCCTTGATCTTTACATTTTGGATGCTGGCTGATCTTGAGCAGAGGTTAAGAGGTAATTTAACCCACTTGTCAGTTCTTAAACAGTTGAAAACATTTCTTTCACTAATTTAATTGTGATAAAAAAAGGAAAAATTTTGCATGGTTTATTTTAGAGTCTCCAAGGCTACTTGTCACATTTATAAAGTGTATAGCGTGTTAGGAAGATTTCAGCCATTCACAATGAGAACCCTGAAACAAGTGACAGTCTGTTTAACCCTTTTCAGATTTTATAACTGTCTGCAACATGCTATGGAAAAGGCCTCTGCCAACCCATATTCCAAGATCAAAAAGAAAAAGAAGCCATTTTGTACTCCTGAGAAAAAAAGAAACCCGGAAAATGCAGGTGGCCAGTGCATGGCTGGAGAAAACAATAAAGAACTCGAAACTGAGCCTGCTGATGACCCAGGAGTCAATGTTGGATTCTTCCCTGAAGAGCACTAAGACTTGGTATAGGCAAGTTTCCAATCCATCTTATACAACTGCTCTTTATAAGAGTATTCTAGTTTCTTGGGTGTATTAGTCATTCAGAAAAGCAAGATTTAATTTCTCTATTTTAGAGAAATTTTTATTGCTCATTAAATCTGCCCTTTTTTGGCATATAAAGAATCATTTCCTAAATAAAATATTTTTAATGCCTGTCTTTTTGGTTTGTTTCTACTTGTGTGAAACAGGAAAACAAAGATTAATTCCTTTTCAAAACAAGCGTAACATCATGAGGGTTTGAATAGTAGCCATAAGAACAAATGTTCTATTTTTACTTCACACACAAACACCCACGCTGCTTTTAGAGGAAATCTAGAGTTTTATCTCTCGCCATGACTTTCTATCTTCTTTGACCTTGTAGATTAAAGTCACTGAAGTCCTTTTTGTTGAGGAGAGAATGCCTGAACCTTCTTTCCCTGTTGAATCTCACAAGCCAGAGCTCACAGCTGCCACTGTCTCTGAAACACAAGGACATAGCTGTTTTGAAGCCTGGTTGACATGGTCCACAAGACATGGGCATCCTCATTAGACAGACACACGAGCTATGGAGATGTGCCAGGGTCAGAAGACTGGGTGTGAATTCTGATATCAGAGGTCCTTGAGCAAATCAGTGAGTTCTTGGGTTTCCATTTCTTGTGCACAGGGGGAACTCTGAACCTTCCTCATTCACACTTCAGTGTGGACAGGATCATACTAAGGGTAGGTCGTCCACATTATCATTTATGTTCATTAAAAATGAAGGTGAGGGGCTGGAGAGATGGCCTAGCGGTTAAGAGCGCCGACCGCTCTTGCAGAGGACCCGGGTTCGATCCCCAGCACCCACATGACTGCCGAGAACCATCTGAAACTCCAATTCCAGGAGAACTCCAGTTCCAAGGGAATATGACACCCTCTTCTGACCTCCGCGGCATTGCACGACACGGGTGCACACACCTGCATGCAGACAGTACATTCATACACATACTGAAATAAATAAAAAAAAAAATGAAGGTGAACTCATGCTGTATTTTCATATGTACCTGCCATATAAATGACATTAAATTATTTTAGTCACAGAACTTATAAGTGCTAAGATAAAATGCCAGAATATAAAATAATAAAAATATATGTAATAGTAAATACCGAGTCATGATTAAGGCATTTGTATTTTTTATATATCTGAGCCTTAACTTTATCAAAATTAGCTTCATACTCAGATACTTGCCTCTGAGTCCTGTTTGTTTCTTGATACGCAAGCCTGGCTGGTCTTGAACTTGTAGGATCCACTTGTCTCTACCACCAAAGTGCTGGTATTATACATGTGTGCCTGCAACACTGATGTCTGCACTTTGAGTGAAGTCATCAGACTTGGTATCCTGGCTGTTCTAAAAGGTTTATTTAGGTTTTTCGTCCTTTTTCCCCATTATTGCTCTGAATGACTCTGTTGGGACTATAAAATATGATACTGATATTTACTGACCTAATTTCTTTTCATGTTCCCATGGGATTTAAGGAGTGTCTAGCCTGCAGCTCAGTCCCCAGTCGGTTGCAGGGAATCCAGTGCCCTCTTCTGGCCTCTACAGGCATTGTAGGACATGGGTGCATTTACATACATGTAGGGAAAACACTCACATAAAATAAAACATAAATCTTTTTCTTAAAGATATCTTAATATGTTACCATAATTACCTGCTCAGTCTCTATTCTGATCACAAATATGAGTAACTAGTATAGCTTTAGTGTCAACTTGACACACCTGGGTTGAGGGAGCCTCAGCTGAGGAATGTCCTACATTGGACTGGCCTGTGGCCATGTCTGTGGGGTATTTTCTTGATTGTTGAGTGTAGCCCACTGTACCATCTCTGGGAAGGTTGTTGTGTATTGTATAAGAAAGCAGGCTTGGGGCTGGAGAGATGGCTCAGCAGTTAAGAGCACTGACTGTTCTTGCAGAGGAGGTGGGTTTGATTCCCAGCGCCCACATGGTGGCTAAGAACCATCTTTAAACCAGCATGGTGGCCCATACCTTTAATCCCAGGCCAGCCTAGTCTACAGTGAGTTCCAGGCCAGCTGGGGCTATAGGGAGACCCTATCTCAAAAAAAAAAAAAAAAAAAAAAAGGCTGAGCATGGGCCAGAAGATCAAGCCAGTAAGCAGCGTTCCTCCCTGGCTTGTGCTTCAGCTCCTGCCTCCAGGTTCCTATCCTGAGTTCCTACCTTGGGCTCCCTAAGTGATAAAATGTGACCTGGGAGATGTAAGATGAATAAACCTTTTCCTCCCCAAGCTGGTATTGGTCAGAGTGTTTTGTCACAGAAATGGAGAAGCAAACTAGAACAGTGATAATTTAGTTTTCAATAGGACCTATTCTCACTACATTCAGTTATCCAAAATGGACATAGTTTCTTGCTTCTTCCAGGGTGGACATTTACTCCCAGGGTTGGTATCCTCCGTATTACACAAGTTAACTGCTTGTGTTCTAAAAGAGAAAGAGACAAAGTAACCTCTGATGAGAAACAGGGAAGGGAAGAGGCATGTTCATGTTTCTGAGGCTCTAGAGCAGAGGTCATAAATTGTCAGCCAAGTTATGGCCAAACAGATATGTTATGTTTGTCTCAAGCAAAGGATGTTTTTCCTAATTGGGTCAAGATTTTTAAAATAGGATGATGTCAGATTTGATGTAAAAATACATCTCCAGTTTTTGCCTTTAATTGGAAGACTGGGCTGCAGGAGACCTCCATTCCCACGTAATCTTCAGCCAGCCAGATTCGGGCTGCAACTTTTGGAAAAGGCTCATCGTCTTGTTCACCGTAGACCCCTCACAGGCCTAAATGTGACCCACCCAGCCCTATTGGGACACCTCCTTGTTTGGTTCCTGGATCAGTGCTGGCAATCCCTGGCATGTAGGTACATTGCATAATAATGAGACAAGGCTGGAGAAATGGCTCAGCAGTTAAGAGCAGTGGTGCTCTTGCAGGAGGACCTGGGAATTAATTCCTAGCACCCATGTGGTAGCTGACAACCATCTGTAACTCCAGTTCCAGCGTATCCATTGCCTCCTCGAGCATTAAACAGCATAGTGCAGACAATACACTCCTCTACATAAAAAAAAGTATTTTTAAAAATAATAAAGAAATGAGGGTACTGTCTTCTGTGTTACTTACAAACAATACCGGAAGATGAAAATGCCAGGCCCTTAGAAGATGACAACTGTGGAGAATCAAGTCAACAGTGAGATATTTTTTTTGAAGATTCATTTATTTTTTTGGAATCCTCAAATTTTCCAGCAGCCACTAGTTCATTCAGGTACTTACCACCACAACTATTTTATGTCATGCTAGGAATGGAACCCAAGGCTTCCACATGTTTTAAGCAAGTTCTCTACCAACTGAGCTACATCCCCGGCCACAGAGTGAGGCATTTTTAGC
Source organism: Rhizomys pruinosus (assembly GCA_009823505.1). NCBI lineage: Eukaryota > Metazoa > Chordata > Mammalia > Rodentia > Spalacidae > Rhizomys > Rhizomys pruinosus. The sequence continues at coordinate 255,288 of VZQC01004351.1, forward strand.
AGGGGGCCTGTAGAACTGCACATCACACACCCAGGAAGCAAGCTTTGGAGAGTAGGTGGGAACCTCAAGAGTTGCAGAGGAACGTGGGTCCTCCACCCTCACACAGGACTTTTACTGTCCCATCCTCGTTGAGGCTGTGAAACCTCAAAGTCCACCCCCAGTGACATGCTTCTTCCAATAAGGCCACACCTCCTAAACTTCTGCAAACAGCACCACCAACTGGGGCCAAATAGTCGCATACTTGGAGTCTATGGGAGACATTCCCATCCACACCTCCTTAGGGACAGGCAGATTGCATAAACAATGCAAGGAGTTTAGAAAGTCCATCCTTTCCTGCCAACACTTTTCCAGAGTCCCTGTTGATTTAATTAACACAAACTTTCACACATCTGGACATCACCTACATTTTTGTCCACAGGATAATGAAAGTCACCACTAAAGCATACACGCCTTATAAGAGAAAAGCAGAATCTCTCCCAGTAACCAAATTCTTTGACATCTGTACATGTATGATACAATTACATGTGTTTATTTGTTCATTTTCTTCATATTTATTGACTGTCTACTGTATATTTGTTGGTACAGGATGGAGTCCTTTTCCTGAGCACCTAGTAAGTGTCTGTCAGGACACCCTGTCCTCCCTCCCTCCCAACATTTTCCTTTTAGTAACATTATTAATGATTTTGAGCTGAGCCTCATGAAACACACCTATAATCCGAGTACTTAGCCTGGAGGATCACTGTAAGTACAAAGCCAGCCTGGTTTACATTGTGACTTCTAAGGACTACATGTAACAACTGTTTCATTTTTTTTTAATTTTTTATTTATTTATTTTTGTATGTGTATGAATGTACTGTCTGCATGCAGGTCTGTGCACCCGTGTCGTGCAATGCCGCAGAGGTCAGAAGAGGGTCTCGGATTCCCCTGGAACTGGAGTTCTCCTAGAATTGGAGTTACAGACGGTTCTTAGCCGCCATGTGGGTGCTGGGGATCGAACCTGGGTCCTCTGCAAGAGTGTTGGTGCTCTTAACCGCTTGGCTATCTCTCCAGCCCAACAACTCTGTTTCAAATAAAATGAAAAGGAAAGACCATGCTATGGACATGTGTCAAGGATCCTGGGCATAGACACTTTGAGAAACTTTCCTAAAAGCCACTTCAGAATCCACATCTCCATTCCTCTTCTCCCAAATGTTCTCAGTCTTTGTATATACCCAGAGGTCTGTTTAGACCTCTAAACCGCATAAAACAAATGGTATCCTGACAATTACAATTCCACATCCGCCCCCTGTTAAATGTGGAGGGAGAAAGCAATGTTTCTGTCATTTTTGTATCTACAGCCCTTGATCTGCAACAGATAACTTTCTAAATTATTTTGATTTATAAATGTTTTGTATGAGTGCTAATTCAAGAGCATTATCTAGTTTTCTGGTGATTATTCATAAACTGAGAAAATCTTGATAATATGATTAATAAAACTAAAAGACTGGGCTAAAATAAAAGCTAGGAGGTTACTAATGCAGAGCATAATGCTAGGTCGTGTTTGTTATGGTTTGAATGTGAAATACCCTGTACATGCTCATCTGTTCAAACACTTGGTCTCTAAGTGCCCAAATGGTAGCATCGAGGAGGTCATGAACTTTAAGTGGCTGGAGTGCATCTGGAAGAAGTGGACCACAGAAGAGGAGTTATGGGTCATAGCCCAGGTTCCAGCCCAAGCCCTCGGCTGCCCGGTCTCTCGGGTGAGGAGTCGCAGCTCCACGCTCCCACCACCCTGAATTCTGGCATGCCTTCCCCGCCATGATTGGTTGTATCCCATTAAACCAGGAGCCAAAATAAATCTTTCTTCTAAATGGTACATCCTTCAGGTATCTTATCACAGCACCAAGAAAATAACAGATACAATATTTCTGAAAAACTAAGTTTTCAGACCTTGGTATTCTAAGATGTACTGTGTGACTAAAGATGGACACGGCCTCTTTTTTTCCCAACATCTTTTTAACTATTTTATTAAGACAGTTTCAAATCTTCAGAAAAGCTACAGTCACATAAAGAACTTTGGCACCCATGTTGAGGTGTCACCTTTATACATATGTAAATAATACATATACACATGCATAATCACAGCTACATAAGCATTGTAGAGTACATTGAAGATCTGTTTGCTTTGTTTTTTTGGGGGAGCCATGGTCTCATGCATATCCCCAGACATTTCTTGACTTCTGTGTAGCTGAGGATGAGTTTGACTCTCTGAATCCCCCACATCAACCTTCTTTCAATGTATACAGTTATCCCTCAACATCCATGGGAAATTTGATCCAGAATCCTTAGGGATACTAAAATTGGCAGGTGCTCATTCTCCTGTATAAAATAGCATATTTTCATTTAGCCAAACTTTCTGCATACTATGAAAACCTGTAGATTTCTTATAATAATACAATGTCTTGATGATAATAAAAAAAATCTCAGTGTTAAATAAGATGTGATTTTTTTTTTTTTGCATCTTTCAGGTTTATTTTTTTTCATTTTTTAGCTATAAGTGATAATCCATGAGTATAAGCATCCTTCGTGCAAAACCAATCTATAGACTGTTGTGCCCAAACCCCCACAGTCCCACCATTCAGTGGAGGTTGACAGGTTGTTTGTTCAATCAAGTTGATCAAATGAGTGTCCAGACTACATC